>JAHZNB010000613.1:0-41058 GCA_027744295.1 Callyntrura guangdongensis | reverse complement strand
ACACGGGAACTACCCGAGGTGAATTAAAGGTATGCAAAAATGAAAATACACATCTAGACTAGTTTGTTATGCTGATTCCAACGATATATTGGTTTTACTGTCAAAATGAAATTTGTGGATTTTACAGTCGATTTTCTGACTTAAGCATGTCGTCATCTTGCCATACAAACCTGTCATTAACAATATCTACCTTTTTGTTTGCATACATATATATAACCAAACATGCACATAAAAAAACACAAAACACAAAAAATATTGGTTTATAATTTATTTAATACTCCTGTTATTTGAAAATTAGTTAAGACGGACTTTGAATATTTCATTGATTGTGTATATTTGTAGGATTGACTATTAGGACAATTGTTATAGGAACCATTTTATTTTATCCCAATGGTCTATTTTTCCTTCAGTATTTTTACAAGACAGGAAAATATGTTATTTTAAACAGTACTTTTTTACTTTTCAGACATTCATTCTAAACTGTTTTTGTCGAAATGATAAACTTTCACGAACTTGCACATTATTGTATTACTGTATTATTTTTTTGCAAAAATCCGTTAATATTTGGTTTTGAACTTACTGAAGCAACACGTTTTTAAAGAACAATTAAAATACTTCTGGTTCTTCGTGTTTTTAGTACATGCATTTTCGGTTATATGTATGTATGTATGCAATAAGAAGGTAAATATTGCCAATGACAGGCTTATTTGGCGAGATACTAAAGTTAGAAAATCGGCTGTAAAATCCACAAATTTCATTTTGACAGTAAAACCAATATATCGTTGGAATCAGCATAAAAAACTAGTCTAGATGTGTATTTTCATTTTTACATACCTTTAATTCACCTCGGGTAGTTCCCGTGTTAGTTTAAATCTTTGGGAATCATAGACAGCAGCAAGATGACAAGCCAAAGAATAAGGAAGAGAGAGAGAGAGAGAGATATGGATAGAGATAGAGAAATGACTGTAAACCAGAATTTGTGGATGTGGTTGTACAAATCCAGACGGAAAATGTGGCGCTCTGTGAGAATGGAAGTCTGTTTTAAGTTGAT
This sequence comes from Callyntrura guangdongensis, assembly GCA_027744295.1. NCBI lineage: Eukaryota > Metazoa > Arthropoda > Collembola > Entomobryomorpha > Paronellidae > Callyntrura > Callyntrura guangdongensis. The sequence continues at coordinate 40,007 of JAHZNB010000613.1, read as the reverse complement.
ATAGTCTTAAAGGGATAAGTTTAGGTATCAATATCGAGAAAGGACAATGGTGCAAGAGCGAATCGTGATGTAAATGTTGACAGATAGAGGGAAACAGTAGAAGGGAGAGTACCTTACAACCTGGGAAAGTTCGGGAATAAAGTTGAGTGAAAGGTAAATTGAGTAACATTGTCAGAACCAAAAAGGAAAACAAGAATTTGAGTAAATGGGAAAAGGAAGGAAGTGATGGTGATGTTGATGGCAGCGAGCACAGGTTTTGTACTCAACTTGGTTGGGCAGTATTGCTGCATGTGTTTATCAGGAGGAGGAATATAAGCATCATCATGACACCCTATAGTGGCTTTTTCTTCTCGACGACTCCTACTTTCCCTGTACCATTACAGTGGCAGTAAAGTCCGTCATTCACTGTCTTTTTCTGTGAGAAGGAAAGTCACCGCAACTCACTTACCTATCAACGTCCGTAAGGCGAACGCCAGGAGACGTGTTGAAAGATCGCTTCTTAAAGTAGACATCTTGAAAATAGGAATTCATATTTAAGCCAGAAGCACCAAAGTGGTATGTTCTTGACACATCTGGAATGATACATTCACGCCCTTTACGAATGTCTGGCAGTCTCATCCACATATCCCAATCCCACATCTGTGTCCAAAACCAGAAAAAAAACATTATCATCAACAACATAACATAACAGTCGTAGTAGTAGTTGCAGCAGCAGCAGCAGTAGCAACAAGAACAACAACAATGACAATATCTTGTACACAGAACAAAAGAAGTGAAAGAGAATGCATATTACGTAGCGTAAAACCAGAAGAAAGTCACCGATGAAACCTAAAACTGACATCAACACCACCACAGTAGCACCACCGCCACACCAAAAACTTTCCCGTTGCTCACATCATCCTCCAAGTTTTGTAAGAGTGACAGAACATGCATGTTTATTTGCCGCATTTAACCAGACAGATACGTACTTGCGGGTCTACATGGAATACAGAAACATAGTATGGGGTAAACCAAACACATGCTGCACACACCACTTGCAACAAATCAACCAGAAACAAAAAAGAACAACAATACCGGTGAAAACCGAATGTGACATTTTATTCATATAAAAGATAATATTATGGCTTGGCTTTTTTAGTCCAGCCATTAATGATCATCCTGACGACTACTGTGCACACGATGTTCCGAGAATAACTTTTTTTCGTATTTTTTCCGCTGCAAGTATAATGATTGCAATGTATGTCGTCTTTTCCAAATGTGCTCACTGTTATAGCATCTCTAGATTAAACGCTGTTGTGTTCTTTATTTGGCCACTTGCTAGTTTTATATTATTTCCAACTTGCTCAGTAAAACAAACAGATAAGATGTTATTACAGGGTAGAGAACGATGAAAGTTATTATGTCCTCCTGTGAAAATTTCCACCGCATGCTTGCGAGTGTCCCTATATTTTTTCATACACAAATGCACACATGTTTTATCCATGCCATTAATGAGATTTTTTTGTTTTGTCTTGACTGTCGGTAAAAACGAAAGGACATTCATCCTAAAAAATGTTTCATTACCCGTACTTTTTACCCGTAATGGAAACACCTTTCAAAATACATCATGTCGTCACTTGAGACCAATGGTCTTGCCGTAAACTGTAGTTCTTGTTGGTACAGGTTATTTTGTATTTCACATGCCACGGAGCGTAAAACGATACATGAAATGAGCATCTATTTTTACCTCCTGTATTACTTTGTATTTTTGCATATTGTGAAGGAACATGGTATTGTTTGGTGGGTCTATTTTCATTTCCAGCAACTTAAATGTGTCTAGGCGGTGGGCTGTTTTCGTAGACATGTGATTGCCTTTTAGAGGAAGACGATGATGAACATGAAATATAACGATTTAGCTACACCCGGTTGGCTAAAATATATGACTATGGTGCAAACACCAAAGAAAAATACCATTGCCATAAAGCAGGTGATGCATGCACTAATCTAAAATCCAAGTATCCTATCAACAAAAAGCAACGGGAAACAATGATAAACGTCTAACATACGGATGAAATGTAACATGTCCACTGTATGTGTAAAACATAAACAACAGCTCCAGAGAAAGGAATCAGAGCGCGGAAAACGGACAAGTCATCGACCAATTTTTAACATGCTTTGCCGGAATGATGGAAAAATCATCAAAACCAAGACCATATCTGGCAAAATTTATAAACGAACGTATATTTATTTTTACAAAAAGTTAACTGTTCCTTTTCCAGTTAGTAATAAGCGACAGGGAACGTAGAGAGCGTTCAACTTGTATATCACCAGCAGCAACAGCAGCAGCTGAATCCAACCGAACGATAGTAAAATGACAAAAATCCGGTAATTTCATTACAAGCACAGTACCACAGCAACATAGCTACAGTGTTCTCATGTTTTACTTGGACAGGTGTACTTACCGTTACCATACATAATTGTTGACTGCCAGCTACAGGACGTATTTCCTGGAATTTTTTATGTTATTAGTGTGTAGCGAATCTGGACTTATAACAAAGTGTATTAATAACTTTATAATATGGCTTCTCATTACTGACTAAAAATACATTAACTAAATTATTGGGAAAACGCTAATAATAGTTACATGAGAAAGGGTTCTCGTTTGTTTATAATTTATAAATGTACGCGCATGTATGTATTTTTCGAGGCGACGACAGCAAGGCATAAAGTACTTAATAATTTTAGAAAAAATTGTTGCCGTTTATTGACGTAAAATTCACTGGAAAAGTACGGCATGTAAACGAAATGGAGAGAATAAAATTTAAGTGGTGTACAGTGCACATTAAAAGAGTGACTCTCTGGCAATGACGGCACCCAAAACTTCGAGTAATGCCATGGAATATTAAAATATTTTTATTGCCCTTGCAGCCCGACTGCATGGCATATACACGCTACACTATCACTCTCTCATCAAATGTCGTAAATGCACCTTTGTAGATTTGCTCTGAGAGGTTGACTGGCTTGATTGAAGCAGTAAAATTGCATTACAAATTTTAGATGCCTCCTTGATTTCAATCAATCTTGAGAGAAACAAGGAGTAAGAGAAAGAGGGACGAAGAGAAAGTACGTGAACAGGAAAACAATCATCATCGTGATCATTGTATGGTTACACTTTGTCGTCTACTATCACATTACATACATGCAATGTAGGCCCATAGATTTTTATACTGGTAACAGCTTCCTTCCTGCTTGATTTCAGTTTCTGTTCGCCGACAAAGCGTAAAGATCTAGGCATTTTATAAAAACTTAAAAGTGTTTCAAGCGAGTAGGTGTACCACGACGCGTGTATTATGATGAGCCAGAAGGAAACAGCTACACTTTTTGGTCTTATTACATCACCTGTGTGATGCGTACTACTTTCATTTTCAAGCCTTACGAACGTATTGATAGCGAAAAGCTCGTGAGTGTGAGAAACACTTGAAAAAGCTCTTTCTCCCCTCTTTTCCCTTTGAAAAGTCCGCTTCAGCGGTAATATGATAATGTAGGCGAGTAGTTTTTAATGGAAGAGTGAATACTTTGTGAAATTTCAGATAAATAAATAAACTAACTTAATCGAAGTACGAGTTCTGTTGAGCTGGTTCAATGCAGGAATAAACAAACAGTAGAGTCCCTTTATGCTGAAACAGTTCAGAGATTCTAGGGAGTTGTGCTATGTGGTGGTAGCAACAGCTCCCGATACTGACACTGTATCACGATGCCCCAAGTTCCAAAAATGGCAACCGTCCAGCTAACATGCAGGTAGGTAGGTAGTGTGTAAATAAGTGATGTGGAGGCAGAACCAGGTGACATTGAAACGGAAATAACTTTAATGATTACAGTATCAGTTCAAATATTGCAATTTGTAAACTGAAAAAATGTTATTCATTACTGTATTTACTAGCCAGTTACTAAATCGTTTGTCCCCTTTCTTGCTACTAATCGATAAACGTGTATATCGCATGTGACGGGCGTGCTGGTGGAAAATGATGTAGGGGAAATATGACAAAATGCGCAACTTTGAAACATACTAGTGCTAAATGCGTGCATAACAGGTGCTGGCAATATTTCACTAGGAGAGAGGACAACACCTCCATGTAACACAATCACATATAATAGATAATAATGTTGTCTGGCAAATGGTGTGGCATAATGGTGGACAAATAGAGATTATGTATGAGCAAGATGGCTGCTAATAAACTAATAGTAGAACGTTCTGTTAGAGAAAAAGTAAAACAAATAGACGAGCAAAGAGTGTTTTGTTCCAAACACGCATTGATAAGTTGAGTTTGCGTACCTTCTCCGGAGTAGGCCAGTTAGGTTCCAGTTCATTTTTATAAAGTGACTTTTTTAATATCCATCCTAGTCCAGGCATGGTTTCCACACGGTATAGAAGAGATGGGTTCGCACTCGTGTGCTCATATCCTTGGTCATTCCACGCGGAGATGCAGTAGAGGGAAGAATCCTCATCTAAAAGTCTAACGGTCTGACTAAAATAACTGAAAAAAGAGCATGGGCTTGTCAGTAACGCAATAGGTGATAGTTGTAACATCATCTTATTAAGTATGCATACACATTACCGTTCCACGTTTATAGCGTTTGCACAACCTAAAAGTACATTTACATCTGACTACTTCCCTGTGTACAAATAAGGTTAAGCAAACATAGTGGCACTACAATACAACCTTGTCAATATACAATATAACATATGTACATATTTATATATACACGCCACTTCAGCACCATTGTAGCATGTGTTCATGTTTTAAACGGATAAAAATGGGGACAGTGTTCGGAGAAAGCTAGAGGTGTCACATGTTCGAAATGCTATGATATACATGACAAGGTTATGAATAAAATATTACAGTCTTGTTTTGGCTTCGTGGCCAGTACAGACATGATAATGATCACGATGATAATGGCGTGGGGATGAGAATCATGGCTATTTTGTGTTGTTGTAACTGCGCTCAAAGCAGTTTTTTGTTTTAGTCTTGTTTTTTTGCACTTGTTTGGAAGGTAATCCAAAGCCCATTTTGCTAGAATTTTTTGAACATCGACTGACTGTATACGAAATTACTATATAAGTATTATGTGTTGGAAAAAGCATGTACATCTGGTGGATACTATAATGGACATTCCGGGGAAGCAGGAGGGTGCTGTCTGCGCGGTGTGAGATGCATCCAAATTGTGTTAGGTAGGCGGTGTTTATGTATGATGAGGTATACGTACCATCGTGCAAGTCTTACATTCATGTTTGTGTAAGGTAATATCATTATAATGTTTGCGTATCATCATCATTGTTATCACTATCATAGTCGTCACAGCAAAGACGAGGGAAAAACAGACAACGAAGGAAAAATGTTAATAAAGTCGACAGGAGGAACATCGTCGTTGAGGTATTTGTGAGCAATAAGATTCACGGCATCTATGCACGTATGAGTGCTAGACTCCGGCTCTTGCCATAAACAATGCCCTACTATTGAAAATGTAAAAAATGTTTGTTCCACAACTTTCCCCTGAGAACATGCTCATTTTAAAGTGGAACGCAGGGTTATAGGCTTCTTGTTGCTGACTAAAAAGTGCAATTCAACATTCTTTTATGGCTACCGGCACAGCGAAAAAATGTATACTTACCTAAACAAATAGTGAGGGCGATTACTTGCGATAACAGCTACTGGCACATCAAAAGTAGAATAATTAAGAAGCTGTGGGGAAAACAAAGGAACACGCGTAGACACACATCAAAGATATACCATGTCTATTTCAGTCTCAGTGACTGTCCAAAAACCTGATAACAATGTGCTATGATATTGTCTTACCGCGGACGGTGTTTTCTGAAAAATGAGAGGTGCAGGGTCATTACAACTACAAACACTTCCATAGCCTTCAATATGGTTGCAAAATTCTTTTCTCCTTTCGTTCTCTTTGGAAGGTTCCCAGTCACATTGGCTTTCTGAAAAAACAAAAATATTTTCTTATTTAGGCATACAAGCACATAGCACATCTAAACTTTCCATGCATTGATATTGATTCATGAATGTCTCAATTGTGACAGTACAACTGTTGTTGTTAATTGTTAATGTAATCAGTTTAAATTGTAATTATTTGTGTGGACAAATATTTTCTAATAATTAATTCGTGATAATTTTTAACAATTTAATAATAATAATAACATACAACAATATAATGTGTGCCGTTTAAAAAAAAATCTGACGGTGAGAATGTTGCCCTTGGGCGGTGACAGTAACCCAGTGACAGTGCACATTTTTCGTTGATTTTTTTCAATCATTCAGGAGCCTCAAAGCAAGTGAATACTACAGTCATAAATTTTTCATTATTTGCGCAAGCAAAAAACATGTTTCGATAAGTCTTAATGTCTCTGGCATCTGGCATATATCATCCACTTCCAGTGTTCTTCACGCCACATTTCCCAATGGAACGAAACAAATACTAAGCAACTACACGTCTCATTCTGTTTATGCAAATGCTGTGGAAAAAGTTGACAACAACTTTTCTATCGACTTTCACTTCTTTTGTTTTCATACCATTACCAAGATTCATGTTGTAGGAAATAAGAACACATTCATTTATTCCGGCTCAACACACAATTATGCTGTGCACTTTATACGAAATGGTGAATTAGAAAGCAGAACGTGAGTTGGGTTCCTGTTCCTTGTTCCTAACAGGACGAAAACTAGAGAAGACAGTACAAATAATTTGAGCGTATCTGAAAGACTGTGTAGCCATCCGTAAGCCACGTTACATTGTAGAAACCACTATGAATATTACCATCAATAATGAAACTGGTAGTGTGTTTATTGGCAAGCAAGCAGTATTACAGTAATATTACCAACAGAAACTGCCTCTCAATCGTTCTTAGAACTGAAAACTTAGAAAGAACATATTTCGTAGTAATAAGTCCAACGGCGTATACAGTTACGACGATCTAAGAATTACAAACTAACTGCGCATATGTACGTATAAAATGTCTAATCAAAATCAGAAGTTATTATTGTTGATAATTATAGAAGTATTCGTAATTTTAGTTGCCGCCGACGGGTAGGGTAGCAGTAAGAGCAAGTAATAAAATAAAGTTTAAGTTCACAAAGTGATAAGATGAAAATTCATCAAGCAATCTTGAAATGAATCTCAGCACGACGTCTTTCGTCTCACATGAAGTTTTTGTCTGCTGATAGTAGCACAAAAATTATACCTTTAAGTGTGTGTTATATGTGCGTAACCGTGTTGTCTTTCCGTTCATGTAACTTCATTGTAAAAAGTTGATCAACACATAAAAGCTTCATTTCAACTTCCCTCGACTCAAACGCACTACGGGGATACACATGAAAAGTTGTGTGGAGCGTAGAACAGAAGGAAATTAAACTGAAAATGACGAGAGGTACAAGCCACGGAAAGGAGAAAAATTGAAATATACTTGGTTATTATTAGAAATCTCTTGAATATTTTACAATAGACACTTTTCTCACTCTTTCCCGACAAACAAAAACTTTCAGCTCGGGCAAGACGTGAGGACGGGGAGGGGTGGTGATGATGTGGCCGTAATCAAATATAATTTTGCAGTGACGGAGGTACAGCTCAATATCTAGTATGCTTTACGAATACAACGGATGGCTAATGAGAGATTGAATTGGGTTAACGTGTATTAAAATAAGATTATGAATGTTATTATTAGAAATTTCGGTTTGCGTACGGCGTACGTACATAATGGGAGCCAATATCATGTTTTAATAGTCAATTCGGTCGAGTTGCTTACCGTGCAAACTTGTGAGAGGAACTTGAACCTTGAGGGAAACGGGAGCACCCCAGCTGTGAAACTCTGTACTTTTAGAATACTGCTCTGCAAGAGCTTTCACGGGAGTTTTCGGTAGACTTGAGTCACCCTTTCTTGTCACCATTGCCCACATGTCTCGCCATCCCAAATTTTTTGCTCGCTCGGAGCCCATTTTTGTCAGCGTTTCCCTGGCGTTGTGCTTCATTTGGAAGGTTCCTTCGTCCTATTCAACATTATAATTTACCAAATTTATCACATATTTCGTATATACACAAAATTATGTTTTCTACTACCTATATTACTGTCATCACACACATACTGTGAGGGATCATTCATGGCAAATTACTTGGAAAATAACAGTTTATCATGTATCGTGAGGTATAACTTTTTCTTTAAAAAATATGACCTATTATTTCGCTACAAAATCATCATTATTGTGACAAATGACTATATCATACAATAGAAAATTGTCCATTCTCACCATCGTCGCTGTTATTTATTATGATGACAATACATTTTTTTGTCCCTGATGAGCGACGCAATTAAGTCTGATTCATTTACAAAGTTTTTCTATTTGAACAACATTCATTCTTTTGAAAAAAGGGCTGCCATTATTTGTGTTAGTTCTTTTTCAGATTTATCATCATCACGCTTATATTAGATACCAGAGAGGTAATTAAGTGTACCACTCAAAGTTCCATCCCCGAACTTTTTTATCTGCCCATTTTGCCATCTTAATTAGGAATGTCAAGCGACTAATGAAACATACGTTGCGCATTGTACGTATAATTTCTATTATTATAGTTTACAGGTAGGTAGATCCCAAATATTTTTGTTACGTCGTCATCCCTTAATCATGACAAATGACAAAGCAAAGTAGAAAAGGGAGATAGAATGATAGAAGCACAAAAAAAATCAAGACAAAGTTCACTTTCCATTCTAGCTAACGCCGTGTGTTGAGTCATAATTTTTCCATCGACTCATCCACGTATACGACGAATTTTGATAATATCTCGAACACACAACAACATTACTTTTTACTCACCTTAATTGCAAATACCAAGATTCTTCCATCAGCAATCATATTTAGGAATAACACCATTGCCTCATCTTCGTGCGGTGAGTAAGTGTCAAAAACACGCTGGGCCATCACACTCCCTGTCGCTTGGTTCAATACGAGAACATGGATTCCACGGTTTTTGTTCGGTTCACTGTCATCCAGAATCTATTTGAGCATTCAATAACAAAGAAAAAATGTTGACAAAAAATAATGCTACTGAACAAATGACAATGATAAATACATATTATAAGATGGGTAAACATATGGTAACTTGAAAGAAAAAAAAATTCAAGCGTGCTCATATCTGCCATTCGAATAAACAAATTTAACAATGTAATTTGCTTTCTCTTCCTTTTCCGCAAGAATTCATATCCCTTATTTTTCTTGGGCAAGTGTAAATGTAAAAGGTATATGTATCGTGACGTGTGAGAGTTTGCATTTTAGCCTTTAAAAACCTTGCCCCGAGTGCATGTGTAAATACCGGTGAAGAAGGAAAAACCTGTCAATGAAAATTGAATATCGTGCCAGAATGTAGTTACATATGAATCTACATAAAATACATTGTGCATTTTTATCCATATATTGTGCCATTAATCCTACTACTTGGCTTGAAGAAACTCTTGAAATGGAAGAGAAATTGAGGGGAGGAGGGATTCCAGGGAAGGAGACACGATATGGATATTGTCATAAAAATTGCTCCCTTTGAGACATCAATCAATAGAGAAAGGCAGTAAGGCAAAAACACGATTAATTTTTGCTGCAGTGTACACTGTTTAGTATTTTTGTCAAGTAGTTCCCAGCTATTCAAATCCAGCGACATATTTCTATTACTTTCTCCAGTGCATGCATCATCATCACCAATGACAACACAAAAAGCACTTTACATCATGCATGAATTTGTTTTTGACTTATAAAAATATTGAATTCTTCGAAAATGCATTGAATCAAGAACATGTCATGACATTGACAAGTAACTTTACTATGTGCCACTGTTGTAGATTTAAGTGACATATTGTAGGAATTGTGGTAGTGGCAGCAGAAGCAAAAGTGAAAAATATCTAAAGGGATAGTGTGGGACCGCCCATTGGAAATAGACAATGGGGAAGAAGCTCCCAGTACGCCTCTTTTGTGGTGACATTTGTGCAGATAAAAATAGTCTACACTTCTTTGTCAGACGGTAAGCAAGAAGTGAAAGACGCGGCAGAACAATTGCTCCATATATATACCACACGTAATACGTACTTGCTACTGCAATGAACATCACATTGGTATACATTGTGTATTCGTAATCTTTAAACCAAGAGATGGTTCCGACGGGGTGGCGTAATGGTCATGCTTCGTTTTTTCTTCAAAGGGTCTTATAAATTCTATTTCAATGAAATTTGAAAACCAACGTATTACTACCAAATGCTTACTATGTTTTTACCAGTGCGTTACACGAGAAGGTAGCGAGAGCTATTATACCTGACCTCTTAAGCTTAATCCTTGTTCCCTACCCAATTATTTGCAAAAAAGATATATAAAATGTAGTATCATCCATAATAACAAATTTGACAAATCTATAAAAATCACTTAGCTACTAACACAAACCAGGTTAACCATTGATCATTTCTTGTCGCAATTAGGTATAATTGTAGTCAGAGCGCACCCAGTTGGGTTAATGAACGGAAGCACAGCATGTTTTCAAGTATAAATGAGAATCTATGCTAAAATTCAATGAGTGAAGCAATTTTGCTCTTGTTTTGCTGTTGGTTGTAAATGCTGGTGTTTATACGGAAAAAGAAACGAAGAAAACAAATAGTCATCATCAGTCATCTGTAATTTTACTCTTTATGTAAAAAGTAAGGCATAACTGCCATGCAACCCATTTTTTAATCAATTGCTCACATAGCATGTTGTAGTCATATAATTTGCAACGTAATGCCCACTTCACGAGTTTTGCGTCTTTTTAGCAAGTTTCTTTTCATCCATTCAACAGAACATGTATAATTACATATTATACCTCCATTATTTGATCGTGAATCGTGCATGCATACACACATCATTTATCTACATATTATCTGTATGATATCAAATTGTTTATATGACGTCCTCGTTCTAACCTTATTTGTCCATTCACAAAAATACGCCTTGCATTAGGTACATATGTCACTCGAGACTTTTACGTCACTTATCTGAGACGAACGCTGTTTACTGCTTATGATTTTATATGTTTAGCTATGTTTAAATACGTGTAATGCATTCTGTTGCAAAGGTTTATTTATCCCTTCCGTGCTGTGTGTCATGTTTCCCCAATGTACAACCTGGCGTTATGTAAGTAAAATGCTAAGCGCGTACTAGTGAAGTGTTGCTAGCAGTATAGCACCATTACCAGCGTACCAACACACACAATCGTTGTAAGCGTTGCAAATTCACATTGCCAACTGTAAATTTGATCCCTGTTTCAGGATTAAGCGAAACAGATAGAAACATGTTGAGCATAGCCTTCCCGCCGTAAAAGGATATAATGATGGCAGGGAAACGCAACGTTGAAGATAATATATCGCAATGTTTTTGAAATTCAGGCTGTACTCCGAATTTTTAAACGATGACTGTAATGGGGAAAAGGCACAACACGGAGTGGTGTTGTAATGGATGAATGTAAGTGATTGGCGGATACTTTCGTGCCTCGTGGAAATCTTGCTAACATGCGTACAGGTGATGAAGGAGTGAAAAGAGAACGAATTTGTTTTTGTCAGATGAGGAAATGAGGGGGTTCTCCGAAGGCAACGTATCCTAATGAAGATAACACTAATACTAATGACCGACAACAACAACCGAAAGCAGCGGGACAGATAAAAACAAAAAAAACAACGGACCAGGAAGAGCGCGTAGTAAGCAGTGCACGTTGTAGCAAACAAACGAATGACAATATCTTGTTGATATCGTTATTTGAATCATGTATGTAGGTAGCGCTTGCTGCTGAACTAAGCAGAGAAAAGAGGGAAAGGGCACAAATGTCTAAATAACTAATGAATCATGGGATTAGAGTATCCGACAGGACAGTATTAAGTTGGGGACTAACTACGTATTCTAATCACATGGCTACTAATGTAGCTGCGGATATCATTATATACTTTCAAAAACAAAATGCAGTGTTCTCTGTGGGAAAAACAAAACATTTGCCTGTGCGTTTCTAATCGCATTGTTGCATTTTAGCTACATACCATGAACGAAACATGGTAGAAATGTAGCAAGCTTGTAAAGTTGTTGCTTGGTAGCACATTATTTTTGCGGAAAAAATTACTCGTGGCGCAAGGTAATAAAAAATGATCATAACAAGTGCGTATGGCATGGAGAAAATGGAACAACAACGTTACCCAACAGCATCAACATTTTATGGAAGGAATGACTGTGAGGAAGAGAAAATGTTTTTTGGGGAAGATATTTATAAATAAGCATGTACGTACCAAAAGCATTGCTAAATAAACCTTCATCAGTAGACAGAAACAACCCACCGGGGAAAATCATACAAGATAATGAAATGACAGAACAACTTTTTTCTCACCAACACAAAAAAAGTCGCCAAAGAAAACACGCACCAAAACCGTCAAGCGAAAAGAATACAAAGTGGAAACTACAAAAAAACGTACATATTTCTTCTTTGGCGTAAAATTAAACGAAGTGGAACCGCAGGGAAGCCAAGAATAGTGGAGTGCACAAAAAAACGCGAGTGAGTGACCAGACCAAGCGACCATCATCATTTTACCAACAAGGCCCAGATCTCATACAAATGTATGTAGGTAGAAATTTTTACATTTTTTTAGCTTTTAACCAGCACGGCAGCGAATGTGAATTTGAGCTTTGTACATTTCCTTTTCTAAACAGCGAGCGTCACACTTTTACCATAACTATTACTTGTGCAAGTCGTCCTTTACATGCCACAATGCTTTGCAAATGATAACCCTCTAAAAAGTAATGACATGTGCCTGTAGCTACCAAACACAAGTATATTTGTACTATATACTAATACACAACTCGAAAATTTACCTTGTATTTATACAATTTTTACTATGACAGGCAAGGAGGAGTAACCAAAGATGGGAACAAGGACGGTTGGAAATGCATGTTTAAAAGTAGACACATGATTGGCAACTACACCAATAACAAGGGCTGTATTGTAATGCATAGATTTCAAATAGAGCAGTAGATTGCTTAACTAAAGGATATTTAAGCGAAGCTAATAAATGGGGAAAGTAAAAGAGGAAAAGTGGTATACATCCTTATAATTGTATGTTATGTACGTATGAACGGACGAAGGCCACTTTACAAGCAAGATTGAGTTAGTTTCATTTCGATACGCGTATGCTTTTAGCGGAGAAAAAGAAAATCGCCCCTGAGCAAAAGAAGAGTTTTCTAATGGCAAAGCGGCTAGATGTATGTATGAAGTTTGTAAAATTACCGTAGCACCATCAACTGTAACAGCCACGCGTGACTGACTCGACCAAGCTTCGATAGTGAGTGTTCTTGGTGTGGATCCACCGCCGGCAGTGGAAGATTTTTCTCTTGTTGATGCAAATCCTCCTCCAGAACTTCCATATCCATCCTTCCGATGAATCCCATCTTTTCCATCTGGTTTCCAACGCCCTTTCCACCACTCTTCGGAACCTGTATTAAAAAAACAAGAATTTTTTTGAGTATTCGATTTTTGACGAGCACCAACGACATCCCCAAAGAGTGCTGACATTTTATTTGCAAACATTGAAGATTCCATCCCTACAGAGTCTCGGATTGCCCATTGGAACAATATTTCTGCCGAGACGTGCCAGTTAAAAAATGTGCTGACTGATTTGTCGTTATTTGCCACCACGAACTTGGTACTACACCAGTAGATCGTAGAGAAATAGGTCTACACGACAATTCAACATATATTAAAAATTCTTTGAACACATTCATTACTTAAGCAAATCTAACGCCGCATTATTTGAGAAATTTTCTAGAAACTTACAAGGTTCAAGTTTCCAAACAGCGTGACACTAGGTTTCTTCGTACTTTACTTTAATCCTGACTGTGTTCGTGCACTATCACTAAATATTGCAATTTATCACCCAAAGTTTGGGATAATCTAGCATCAGAAATGAATTGAAAATTCATGTGGAACGAGACTTTTAGAGATTCATGGTACGTTCTTTGCATGTGACAGGGTGCTTTGTCGTCATGGTAGTGGTGATGCATAATGTGAAGAAACGATGCAAGAAAAGTCGAATCTTTGCAAACATGTTTATGGTTCTGTTGACAGACACAGCATAACTGTGAAGTCAATGCCAATTTCCCTGAACACGTATCTACAACGACAACGAAGAAATCTAGCATGAAAAACGAGGGAGAAATGCAACGTCATCATATAAAGCTTTGTCTTGCAAAGCAGGATATAATAATAACAAGCTAGCAGCATACACACTTGTCGAGTAACTATTCCGAAAAACATGTTGGCTGCATAAGTTTAATGTTGATGACGTAGAAGAAAAAGTGATGGTGTTGCTAACAGATTTATTTGTGTATGCATAACATAATCTCAATCCTTTTCCGGACACTTTTATCTAATATTCATCTATAAACAGTTCCTTGCCTACTACTGCAACCACCACCACAAGATTATTCGCATTGCAACCATCGTTATGTATCGTCATCACCATCTTCATCTATCTGTAAATTTTCCCCCAAGATATAAAAAAAACTCGATGTGGGTAGGTAAGCACACAAAAGTGTCCTCACTGTTAAACCCGTTTTCATTCTTTTTTTGGACATTAGTTCTGTTACCAACCCTGATTCATCCTTTTGCTTGAATTCGTGCAACGTAAGCAAATTCTCATTTACAAAAACTGGCTGGTTTATCACCCAAGACAACAAACTGTCAACATATACTAACTTTGCGTGTATGTGGGTAACGTGAGATTCGGCAATACATTTCTTCCCACACGCTCATTCATCTTACGCGCTATCCTGCATCCTATCGATATTTAATATTGCGCATGAGAATAGCAGTAAAAGTTAGTAATTTTTCGTTAGTATACGTATGGATACTATTATATGTAGGTACGCATTACCAATATGACAAAACCGAGATAATTTTTTTGGCAAGTGTAAATGCACACAGGACATATGCGTCCCTCAGAAGCTGTAGCTGTTCTTATGATAATCTACATACCCGAGTCTGTATTGTAGAATTATCACGTTTCCCCAGCACCAGCTAATTTTTTCATCATCAGACTTTGCTAACTTGAAGTACATTGAGATTTTTAAGAAACTTGGAGCAATTTACACAAAACCATTTTAAATATTGGAGAGCATTAGTTTGGTCGTTACTTCCTTTCATCGTATGATCGTAATTCATTACTTTAGTACGAAAACTTTTAAGAGTGAATTTTAACCGAATCTTGTTTGCTCCCAAAGAAATTCATATACCTGTACACCTGGTAGTACGACAGCAGCAGTATAGTACACAGCTGAAAAAGAATAAGCAAGAGAAATATTTTTAAATTAAGCTTGAATTATCCTTTGACGATGCCATATCACCGTCACCATTTCTCTCCATCTGTCGCTTCCTCAATTTTTCTTTCTCTCTCAGTACACCGTATTCGTTACTATTTAGAATGGCATATGGCCGTAGTCTGTAGCCAAACACTAGTATTTGAGATAAATATGTGTATACACACCAAAACATATATCCACTCTTACAAGTCGTGATCTCCAATTACGTTGGGTGATTTTACTAACAAGAAAGATTAGGATTAAATTGTAAGACGTCCCTCCATGCAAACACACAAAATGGAAACACTTTTCCTGCAAAAAAAAACAAAGATTACGGTTTCGTCTCTACTAAAACCAGCCAACCCACAACTTTGTTTTCCCGCAGTGAAAAAAGAAGAAAAAAAGGTTGATGAGTGCTATAGTTGTTGGTAGAATACGTACATGATATAGAAACAATAAGGATGTATTTGTGTTCTCTTATTAAGTAAAGAAGAAAGACAAACGGAGAGAGAAGTTGGAAAACGAGTTCAGTAATGGAACACAACTTTGTCTTTTCTTAAAAAGAGTTATGTGTAATCTCAATCTCTAAACAAGTACAAGTGGGGAAACTTGGAACAGATTTCTAGTTCATTTGATTCATGTATCATGTCAAAACCTGCTACGTTCTGCAAATTTTTCCCTTTTGCTGTCTTCCTTCCTGTGCACTCACATCATCAGCAGTGGTGGTAGCAAAACCACCACAACCATGTCTTTCTTGTTGTTTATTATACCCATTTAGAAGGATCACGGAAAAGGAAAGATCATTTTAGAGGATGCGACTCCACAGCCACTACTCTAACGCACAACCACTGCATAAAACTTTCCATGTAACCAACTAATCGCAAGTAGTTGGCTGGTGGAGTTGATGGAGAAGAGAAGTGCATTTTTTCAACATTTTTTTGACAAATACATCCTTAGGGTTTTGGCAAATGATGATGATGAGCCTCGATAGACCCAGCACGCACTGCATTGGGTTATTTTAGTTCCGTATTTCAGATAAGTTGAATGTTACACTTTAAAAAATACTTTTTAAAGAAGAATTTGTGGTACTGTATTGCTACTGTAACTATAATTTGCTGCAAATGAGTCGTAAAATCTCATCCTCAGCTGATAAAATTTCTGCAGTATCAACTTTTCTGTAGCAGCTCTACCTTTTAGTCGTTGGGAGTTTACATTTTGCAATTTTATTACCAACAACACTACTAAAATAAGCGCAGAAATGAGATCAGCGATATTCTCGTACAAATTTTTTCTCTTCGTTTTTTTTTGATTGCGACATCATTTTCCAAAATTTAAGCACTTTTATGGTAAGTCTCATGTTTCATTACCGTTTTATATCAATCTAAAATGTTATGAAATTTTTAATGTATGAAATTTAAGTAGAACTGGATTACTTCCAGAACTCATTATACGTGTATTATAAAAACATAAAAATGCTCATAAAATGTATCAACTTACCAGATACGGCAGCAACAGCTGTGGGGAGAAACGCCGAGTACTGTTGCTCAAGTTGTTGCTGCTGATATTTTAGTCTACGACCAGTCTCCATGATAAAGACGACATTAAGACCAATTGTGATCAAAAGGATCATCACAACAATACCCTGTAAAAACATACCACCATTAATGCCAAAATGTAATCATAACAGATTTTAACAATATGGCTACATAATATGTCATAAACACAGGATATACTAAGAAATAAAACTACGATACTAGCATGTCAAAAGTCAACACATTTCGAGAATCTACCCTTAAAAGCGTATGCTTTCGACAAGTTATCATCTTTGTTTCAAAATCACAAGTGTTGCGTTTTCTTATTATTCATGAGAATAAAATAGGGCACCACATCTCTTGAAAATATTCACCTACATCTAATATGCAAATGTCCAACAACATGTTCGCGACTGGTGCCTCACTACAACACACAAACGCAGCATTTATGAAATTTCCATAAATTATGTGCAAAGGCTGGAGGGTAAGGGGCATAACGGAGAAAGTAAATATTCAACACCTTTCATGACATGTAACCACCTCCGCATTATCTACGTATTTTCTTTCAAACAGCAAAAATAACACCAATTTTCAAACAAAAAGAGGGTCATAATGGGTTGAGGTGGTTATATAACTAATGTTGCCTGCCTTTTCAAGAATAGTCCGTTCCAAGTTTCACTTTTCTTCTATAAAAAAGTACATTTATGCATTAAGCTGATATGTACTATTATTATTGTTGTTATATTTGCAAGTAAAAAATGGTTAAAATACAAAAAAGATCCAAACAGAATCGCCTTTTTTACTCTTTCTTCTTTTCTTACTCTTCTTCTCTTCACTCTTTCTTCCACCTTTTCATCTTCATCTTTTTTTGCTATTACCAGAAAAAAAGTGATTGAAAGAAAAGGAGGAGAAGAAAAAGGAAGAAGAGAGAAAGAAAGCTGGCAAAAGTTTCCTTTTCGGAGTTCACATTACTTATATAAATTGCAAACGAACGCCATTATATATTACGTTTTTCACCAAGACGACGAAAAGGGAAAGCATTATAGCGTAAAATATCTATCTAAAATTAAGATTTTGTAGTTGTACGCGTGAGAAATGTTTTATTATTAGTAAGCACACTAGAAGAAAAGGATGTGAAGACTCACCTGAAGTATTTTCTTACAAAATCTGCGCCGGGTATTCAAAGAGCGGGCAAAGTAGAATCTCCTGTGAGGTATAAAAAGTGTCGGTTGAAATATTGTACTTGTACTGGAGTAACCGCCGCCGCCGCCACCACCACCAACGTTACTACTGATGCCGTTGTTGTTGTTACTGCTATTACCGCAACCACCCATAATATTACTTGTGCTGCCGTTAACGCTGCTGCTACTACTACTACTACCACTGGTACTCGTACAGGAACCTGGACTGCAGTGTCTATTTGCTGACTTCATTCCGAACGACGGCGACGATGACGATGAAAGGGAGAAAAGATGGGGGAAAACTTCCTGGCTACTTTTTTTGTTAATGTTCTTATACAACTTTTCTATAGACTGAGGTTTCTATATTATTTACACCTACGCAAGTATGTATTTTTTTAACTTTAAACAGGAACTTTGTCCTCTTATACTATCCTACAATATATTGATATCCTCAAGGAATAGTAGAAGAGGCAGAGAAGAAAAAATGGAACAAAAAGTTTTTTTTTGAAAACAAGTCCGTTCCTATCTTTAACAATGAGTAATTCACTTTTTGCAGCTTCCACTGCTACTTTTAATCTACGTCGGCATTTCTTTCGTTTCGTCCTTCTATTCGCATATACCTTTATTTGACTTGCTTTTGTTAGAAAAAAAACTTAATATATTACTTTTGTTCACGTACACATTACCGACCTATACGTACAGGGAGAGGGGAAGGGAAAGTTCAGTTAACTTGAGGCTGGCAGGTGGACCAAAGTAAATGCAAAGAGACACATGCCACGCTTGCAGAAGAAACAGTTTTATGCGAGGAAAAGATTTTGCCTGTACGTATACTTCAGCTACACACACAATAATATAAGTGTATATATATTGTTGCAGCAGTTGCAATGGTACTGGTAATAGTATTTGTTGCTGTTTATTTAGACACAAGAAGTTTGTGTTGCTGGTCGACGACGACTTGAACAGTGATCATGTTGATGAAGCTAAAGCTTATATCGATAAACCGAGTTTACTTATATTTTCCTTGTAAGTATCTGGTAACAGCAAGAAGGAAAAAGTAGCTACAATAGCTGGCCACGTCTGAAAGTTGTATCCGTGTTCATTGCACATTCGACACACTTTTTCTCTTTTCGATTTATTCCTATTAGGCTCCTTTGAGTAAAAGTGAATGAGGGACACCAACTAGTAGGAATGCTGGTGTTGATACAAGGTTCATTGTTGCTCTACCTTCTTTCCCGATTTTCTCTCGTGGCAAAAGTACTGGGATGGGAACTTGCACGGATGCCGCTGAAGAAGAAAGCAGAGAAAGAGGACCGCAAGTGATTTTCTTCTGGCCTTTCCAATGGCGCTGTTGCTGTTTTCCCCGTTGATGCTGCTGCTGATGGTAATGACGAAGAGGATAGTGATGATGTGGCTGTTCTTCTTCACAAACAGTTATAATAATAAAAAGGCTTTCATTCGTAATATCATCACAACTGGGTCTAACTTCACCTTGTTCCATTCTCGCTCGTGATGCTGACCAAATGATGCGCGGATATGGTGGGGCTACTCTTGGGTTGAAAACAGGCAAAGTTCCCAAAAGGGATTGATGAGTGACAATAGTCAAGATTGTGTTGGTTGGTTAGCTTAAACTATTCTCGGTGCTATTCATTCTTTTCATGAGGAGCCAACTTACCCCGACGACAACGACTGTTGCCATCAACGGGAAGTAACAGTTATAGAAGTACTTATATTACTAATGCAGATGAAAAAAATAAAACTTTTTTTCACATTCACATTACCCTCTTATTCACTTCTTTTTTTCGCTCGCCTTTTCAAATCTTCATTTCCTCCTTTTTTCGTTACTTTTTGCTTACTTTACGATATTGGCGGGTGGTGATAGTTATGCACTGTCCATATACATACTCGCTCGCGCGGGCACACACACGTTGCCTCGTATTACTCGTTGCTTTTATCCATGTATACTTATTTTGTAGGTATGTCTTATACAAGCCACAAAGTTACATCTCTTTTTCATACTTTCATAAAGAAACAAGACGAAGAGAAAAAAGAGTCGTAAAAGAGTTGCTGGATCTTGTAACTTTGTAATAAGTACGGATGACGATGACGACGACAGTAAGAAAGAAGGGAGAAAATAGGCGTAGTGGAATTATGTGTGTGGAAAAAGGTTTTTCTGTGCTAGTTGTGACAATTCAATGACAGGTAGGAAAAGACAGGCCAAGTTCGTTTTGAGTTTTAGTTACTACCACAGTATCACTGCTATTACTACCACACACGCCTCTCGAAGGATGATGTCGATGGAGATGATGACAAGCTTATATGGTGGTGCAGAGTACCCCACCGCGTAAAAACAACGTAACTTTCTCTCCTGCTTATTTCGACTCACACCAAGTATTAAGAATACCCAGATTAGAGTTTTTTCAGGCCAGCTTGTTGCCTTTTCTCGTTTTCTTTTCTGAACTACTTAGCGAATTACACAATGAATGACAGACTTGGATATGATGACGGCCACGGTGGTGCAGGGTAAAATGCAACCGACCGCCAGGGTACTAACACGTTTCTTGCCGAGTTTTTAGTGAGAAGAAATATACACCACCAAAAGGATTTATTATTTGGTGCAAAAAAAGTTTTTACTCCATACTTCTCTTCTCTTTCTATGTGTTCAATGTTGACAGTGAAGACGGCGGCGTAGGGAAGGGCGTTATGGAGATCAGTGGGAAGGAGGCCGATATAGGAACGGAGAAACTGGGGGTGTTTTGCGAGATGTGTTATAGTTATACTTATTGCATTATCGTGTGTGACGTGTTTGTTGAGTAGTAGTGTGCTGTTTTTTCTTCGGTTAGGGACATTCACGTTTCAACGCCACATACACTGTAAAGATAACCGTTTCCAGTATTTTTCTTTTTCTGGTTGAAAGTGCGGCACAAAAGTGGAGTTGATACTGTCTATAAGTGGTGAAAGATGGTTGGGACGTTGATGATAATGGTAGACGCTTAAGCGGTCTTTTTGTATTTAAACTGTCACCAATAATAGGAAGGCGAAGAATCAGCAGAGAAAAAAATCTCTTTACTTTTGGGTGGATGCTCAAGTCAAATGTAACGTTACACACACACGCGCGCGTGTATAGTTTGTGTACGCGGTAGTGGAAAAAAGCACATTCCAGTGAGAACTAAAAAAGCATAATAATACAGTGGAATGGAGCCGTGTTTGCAATAATACCATGGATTTTCATAGCAGTGAAGTCAACAGAGAACTATCGACAGTAGCAGATTTCCCTAATGTTTTCTTGACGTTCACTCTGTCGCCGTTTTCTTGTCTTCGTTCTGGGCTGCCTGCTCTTTGTGCCAGTCTTTCAACTTGTTTCAGTGGAGCAGCACTAGAAAGTTGTGAAGGTGTTGGTGGCAGGGGGATGCTGCTTTTTGCTGTTGCAGATGGCTGACAACTTGCACAATCTCCATTCTCAATCAGACTGAGGCTCAGATCCCGGAACCAGCCTGCTTTTCTCTCCTTTTCCCCACTTTCTTCCTGTGCAGCTCACAGTCTCAATCTGGCAGGCAGTTGACTAGTGGGGTAGCCACTTATTTTGTTGAATGCTAGCGCTACATCCATATTATTGCTGCTGCTGATGACGATGATGATGGTACTGATGACGAGGGTTACTAGATGCGCGAGAACTCTAATACAAAATACGTAAACTCGTGAATTTACTAGTAACTTCACTTTTTATGAAAAAAAGAATGCTTTAGGCCGTACACAAGTACTCAACTTACAGCTGCCTGCATGCACACATGCCACCTCTATGGTCCCTTGTAATATGATAAAAATACTCATACATGTGCCCTATAATTTTATGTATACTTGCAGATTCGTATATTCACACTACAACTGTGTACAGCATTATGAGCGGAATTTAACACTACAAAGTTTAATGCTCATTTTTGCTTACATTTTTGTTGTACTGGTCCACGACCACTTCTATCACTATTACTACAGCCTGAAAACAGTGAGATCAGAGGAGCCAGTGACAGCTGTATGGGGAAGGGGAAGACGAAGACTAGAACACTCTGGCAATAGAAGAGCATCAAACGGAGAATCTCCTTTCTCTCTGGTTACATCTACCATTTGATACTTGTTCTTGAGTTCCAATCACCATACAAACCGGCAGCTTACCAACAGCCAAGAAGTACACACACTTTGGTATTACGTATAAGCACGCCACAGATATTTTATATCTGTTTTCCTCTTCTGTCGTCTCTTTTTCTTCTTTTCGTGTGTCTTCTGCGGAACCAGGAGTGAAGATAGGAAAATGCAAGAGAGCAAAAAGTCAGAGGGAGCGCAACATGAACACAAACACTGAGAAAGAGAGAGAGGGGGGAATCAAGTAAAGTCTTCTTTAAATCCTTCTTTTTTGACAGTCAGTCATTCCATTCATAGTGTACTGAGCTATGTATGGGCTTGGGTGTGCGTAAGTAACCGAGAAAAGTGACGACGACCGAGAGGATCTTCTTGTATCTTGTGGCTGCTGTTGTTAGTAGTGAGTTTTACTACCTACCTACCGCTTCCAGAAAACATGTTTTCTTGTTGTTCTTGTATCGCGCTACCACTAGCAATGAGAATAATATAAATAATAATATCTTGTTTGTTGTGTTTTATGCTGCAGTAAACTGTGTAAGTGGCAAGAAAATATTTTTTTTTAAAGAAAAGAAGAAAATCCTGGCACGTTACAATCAATCCTTGGCAGTTTTGACGGCGAGAGACGAAAAATGTGAGACTGAAAAAGAAAACAGACATCGTATCTGCTATATATATGCAAAACAATAACCTCACATGCAAGAATACCTCCACTGCAATGCTTCTTGGTAATTCATTCATGTACGCAACAATGATGTTGCTCTTTAGTAGTAAACACATTAAAGCGACGCCGTACCTGTGGTGTGCCCTTTAAAGTCATCTCGTTTGTATAGTCGCTTCAAGTGCGTAGAGCTTTGTTTCTGAAACTCAGACCAGCAATTAGCAATCTTTTCTCCACATCGAGGAAAAAACAACAATTGTCTGATAGTCCACAGGGGATGTGAGGATGATGAGCGATATTTCCTTGGACGTTTTATTCGTTACCGCACTTCTCCCTTCTTCTATTTCATTTTATTTCCGCTTGCGGTTCAACTCCTTCCCTCCTTTGTCTTCCCTTTCATGTACGCGACGACAACAGCTTACTTTCTTCTCTTTGTAGTAAATTCCTTCCTCCTCCACCTCCTCCGTCTTCTAGCATGCTCTGCTGTTCACTTACTCCAGTGCTCACACCACCAGTCAGCTGCTGCTCCTTGAGACAATAACTCCTAAAATATCAACGCAAATAATCCAATGTAGAATCGATAACCGGGATAATAAGCTTTTCGTGGCTGTATGTTAGTGTACCTTAAATACTACTATTCAATAGCCCCCACCAAGGTACTTACTTACTCTGGAAAATAAGATGAGGGTGAGAGAATGTACACAATTTTTCTCTTTCTTTCTCTTTTCTCTCTCTCTCTCTCAGCCGCTCGGCTAATACGGTATGATAATAGCAATATTATTACGATGCTTCCCTCTTTTTCGCAACATATTACACACTTACAACCATTTCGTCTTTCAACAAAAATATTCTTCTTTCATTCATTCACTCATAGCCATTTATACACTTTTCGATGGGATAAAGTCGAACATACTTTCTCTTAGGTTGTGGCTTTATAAATATATACTACACCTTTACACGTTGCAACGAAATATAGAACATAGTAGCCAATACACAGTGTTTGTATATTTGCCATTGCTTCTCTCTTTCTCTCTCGCTCTTTTTCTTCCTTAAAAGTCACGATATTCTGACGATGACTTGAGTGAGTAAAGGAGTTTTACGTGAGCCGCTCACTGATGGTTGTGTGGTGGTGGTGTCTGCAAGTTAGTATAGTGATGTGCTGCCACGCTATGTATGCACCAAGTTTAAGCCAAAATGTAGCATATCGAGTCAAACCTCACACCGTACAAAGAATAGAAGAAAAAAAACCAAAGAGAAAGAGTAGTAAAAACTGCATCATCATTCTCTAACCCGTTTGCTTATGACTACACGGATAGACAGAGAGGCTTTCATGCAAACACTCGTATTATGATTATTTTTTGGTGAACAGCGACATGCCAAAGTATAAAAGAAGTGTAGTACTCCCGCTCCTGTTACACAACCAACACTGCCACACACCACCGCCTTTCAGTTTTTCCATCAAATTTGCCTTCCTTTCATTGAAGACAAGTTTTCATGTTCCTGGAACAAATGTACATACATACAAGCACAAATAGACATATACACAAGTAGTACAAACAAACACACAACTGCCACACGGAGTTACGAAAAAACAGTATTCTTCCTCTCTGTTATTATATCCTAGATAACTCCATGAATTTATATTTGCTGGATATTTCTCTTTCATAATGTCGCCATATTATGTCGTATGTTGCACGCACTCAATTCATAACAAGAGAACAGTTTGCGAATAAAAGGGACAGTGACAAAGTCAGTCAGTCAACCCAAGTCAATATAATGCCTCCATAATGGAACCTTTCTGTATTTGCTCATGTGTGACGTTAGCATCTCTCTTATCATCCTCCTCAATAGATATAAAAAGTATGACATGGGAAATGTCTGCTTTTGTGATCATTATAATGCAGACTGATGGATACTGTGGAAAAGTAAAATGCAAGTATCTTTTCAAATAAGTTTCGGGCTATTATGCAAACACTTCAACGACAAAAAATCAAATGCGTAAGTGTGTTTGTGTATGTGTATTTGGGTGCGTGTGCAGTTGTTTCTGCTTTAAAGATGCTTCACAATTTGGAACACACAGTTACTTACATGTTTTTCATCATACAACCAAAACGCTGTGAGAAACAACCCTTCTTGTGTACAAAAAGTAATGCGCTGCTGTTGGCGTGACTTGCTTTTATTTATTCTGCTCTGTGACTTTCAAATGCACTTTCTGTCACTGTCAGAAAAAACGCACAAATGTGTAAAAAAACAACTACAACAGAGTAGCAGTGACGAGGAAGCAAATAGCAATGTGATGGAAAGGGTACTCTTGCATGTCAGCAAACTTTAATATCTTCTTCTTTATTTCCTTCTCTTTACAATGACACCCTTTCCGGCGCCACGTCATTTCAACTATTTATGGTCAGTGTGCACCATTTTCGTTTCGTCTTTTCTCTCTCTCTCTCTATGTCTCATGTGTTTAAAATGTGATTTTTTGTGCTGTACCGAGCAAACGTGCACACAGATTTTTTTTCTTGCTCTTTGAAATTTGAAACTGTAAACCTACTGTGCTGAGTTTGATAGATGAGAGTTTAAGATACACATTGGGGAGTAGAGAAAAAAGAAGAAGAAAATCGGCTTGGTATTTACTATACATATGTTGTGATACCGTGTGTGGGAAAAACGAGTTAGATTGGAGCATTCCCCGATATAAAATTTGTAGACTTTATTTGTCTCTTGAAGCTTTCTCGGTTGATATTAGTATTCACTGAAGAAGGAAAGTAAATAATATGATTTTTTCGTTTTCATACAAAAACAGATGAGGTATCCTTTTTCTACTTCACGGTCTGCTTGATGTTCGCTTCCCTATATTGAGGTCGTGAAGAGAAAGTAGAAGAAATGTACGCGATGGTTGAGTAGTAGATTCATAAAAATCTGAATTTTATGAGATCCCAACTGCTGTGTATCTATATATCGGCATTTTTTCATCTATATAAGGTTGTGCTGTGCTTATCATCTTACTTAATCCATAGCAACACTCGTGTGTGCACACACAGCCACTAGTTATATCTAAATAGACATTTTCAAATAATACGACAAACTCCTCCACTGCATATTATTCACCACTGAAAATCATCTGCTGACTGCTACTACCTCACAAGTTGTGCACTGAATTCAACAAACAGGAAAAAGGGGAGCAAACGTGCATAGAAGAGAGAACAGTCCAGAGGGAAAAAACAGAAAGAAGGAGAAAAAAACTAAAATGAAACGTGAAACGACGGCAAGTGTGAAAGTTTAGAGGAGGAGAGAGAGAAAAAAAATCATGCAACAAGTCATACTTTTCTATCGTTCCACCGTCTTATGCTACCACCAAGTCAACCTACAAAAAATATAAGAGCAGCACGAACCAACCAACTAACCAGTGCCACTGCTACTGTATATTTATTTGACTTTTCCCCAACCAGTCCTTATGGAAAAAGGATGAAAGGGAGCAAACTCTCTTCATGTTTCTAAACTTACAACAAAGTGTTTGAATACTTACCATTTATTTTTTTGTATTTTTATGTGAGAACTACTCGTTTACAGTATACTCATACCCAAAGTAGTCCAAGTTTCTTCCCTGCCTAGTAATGTCGTATCCTTTGTGTAAACTCATTTCTTGATTTTGTAAGTTTATAATAGGGTTAATTCCACTTTTCTCTTGGTGCGACCTAGTACACATCCACCCGTTATGTACATACATTTCGTTCGTGAGCATGGGAATCCTCCAACATTTTCAAGTGAAAGGTGT
Organism: Callyntrura guangdongensis; assembly: GCA_027744295.1. Taxonomy (NCBI): domain Eukaryota; kingdom Metazoa; phylum Arthropoda; class Collembola; order Entomobryomorpha; family Paronellidae; genus Callyntrura; species Callyntrura guangdongensis. Next base: position 13,356 of record JAHZNB010000613.1, on the reverse strand, counting down.
GTTATTAACAAAAGTTAAGACTTTGTGTGAGAATAAATCCGACAAAAGTGGTATTTTACCTTACTACTGCTCGACTAATGCTTACAGCTGCTGAAAAAACTGGAAAAGCACGGTCACTACTCGCACGATAATAAGACCCTGTTGTTGTTTTATTTCATTCAATGGCTCGACACGATAGGTGTATAGTTCCACTAGTATCGAGAGAAGAGAAGAAAAACAAGCCGCTAGCTCAATCTCAACAATTGGCACCTTCTCGCTTTTCCTTAACGACCAAAGTATAATCTAAGCGTCTTTTACTTTTCAAGGTACCTGCAATCCTGACAAGTTGTACTTAACCTGAACGCATATCTGTGGAGTGGAGTGAGTGGGTATATAGTTAGATTCATTTAAGCTATTAGAAAAACACTGACACAATAACAAGACTGGTAGATATAAAAGACTGAAAATAACAATGCAGTAGGTAATGATGGTATATAGGAGAAACAAATGAAAACGAGATTATCTCCCATACATATAGATAGAAAGTGTCATATAGGCTAGTAAATCCGGCGGTGCCTATTTAAAACAGAAAAAGGCGTTTACCGACTGACTGAGATAATCAGAGAACTCTGTCAGCGAGATTGGGAAGGTAAGGATCATTTTAACAATAACAGTAACGAGAAGGAAATCGCTTTTGCAAAGAAAGGTTGGTACAATTGATATCAGACAAATTATAAGAGTACTGCAATTTTCTACCAATGTTTTTTTCTTCTCAAAATGTCCCTATAATATTCTGACACTTCAACCATAGTGCTCACAATAGGACTATTACTGCAAGCAAACACAATTTTGGACAAAGAATAGAATTCAGATATTTTAAAAGAAAACAGCACGAATTGACTATCCATCCACTTGAAAAGAAAATAGGAATTTTATTCTCCTTGAGACGTGTTATTTGTTGGCTCGTCGCCTAATGTTTTCTGAACACACAGTCGTTAGCGTATATGCTTACGCAGAGATAGGACATGCGGGGGTATTACAGTTGGCTAGTTGTAGACTCATTTTTGGTTATAAGAAAACGCAACAACATTATTGTGTGGTGGTGGTGGAGCTATTCTCTATTTTTCCTTACCGCATAGTTTGGAATTCTCATAATGCCCTACTACCAATAATGGGCTTGCATTTCCATAGCACCAACAGCAGCGGCGGCAAATGAAACGATAAGCCAACCAAAATGCTTGCCATCAAAATTATAATAAGTCTGATAAAAAAAACAACAGACTGAGAAATAAAGGAAGCGGAGCACATATTCTGTGGTGTACAGTCAAGAGAAGACGGGAAGTGATTTGCCATTATTTGTAGGGGCTGTGAAAAACGGGAAAAGAAAAACTTGGTGTCTTTCCCTTCTACGCGGTTGGCGCTCGCTATATCCTTTTCTTTCTTTCCTTTTTGTTGTTTTAAGGGAAATGCAATCATTTATGCATATTATCCCACATTATTGACATACCCAAAGTATCAATGCTTGCATACCCATCTGTTTCGTATCCACTCCCAGTCAAGAACGAACAAAGATAGCAATGTGAGTGAAAATGGGGCAAAGGAAAACACAATCTGGCTACAATAGATAGGCGCAACAAATTACGTTACCTCTTTCCACAAATTTATTACGGTTCATATTTTTGGCTTGTATGTTCAATATATAGTCGAGGGGAAAAAAGTTTAGTGGGCATAGACACAAAAAGCAACATTTCCTTCCCGTTTCCCAGAATCAATCACGAGAGAAAATAAAACAAAAGCAAACAAAAAATAATAATGATGAGCTGGTGGAGCAATTTCATACAGGAAATTTTCTTTTCTTAAAAAGTTTAGTAGGAAAATCAAAATCAAAAAGGGAGAGATAGAAAGACGCTGATGATGGCGATCAAGCAAGCACATATAAAAGGTATATAATGTACTATGAGTAGCTCAATTAAGCTCCCTCCACTCCGTTCTCTCTCACTGACTATCTTTTTTCCCCAAAAAATACTTCTCGATGCTACGATGATGATGTTAATGACAGAGTATTTGAAAGTTGGTGGGGTACCTCCAATCCACCCTCCCACCACCTCCACTATCTGTTCTCTTTTGTTTGCTATTTCACAACTAACTACATTGCTACTCCTATTTATACAAAATTCTTCATTGCGCTACAAGCAGTGAAGTGGAAGAGGACAAGAACAAAACAACACAGAGAGACAGAACAGTAATGCGAGAGCACAAAAAAGTCATCGCACAGCAAGAACCGACGAAACAGCCAAATGAGGAACGCACACGAAGAGAAATCCAAAAATAACGAGGAAACGTACGTCAAACATTGTTCCATTTTCCTGTGTGTGCAGGCGTTTTTGCGAGATTTGATACTGTGAAAATGGACGCAGAGCAACTATGAAACCTGGGTATATGTGTAAGTGTAAATGAAATAAGTATTATAGAAAACGAAACGTAAGCCTGATTTTCAGGAGTGTTTCAAAACAAAATCATTGCCGTATCATTACCATTAACGAAAGACCGAAAATTCATATAATTGATTCAAGGATCAATGATCCTCTTGGCCGTTTCTGTGTTCTGACGAAAATGGCTGTGGCGGCGGCATGACTGTGGAAATGGGAATTGATGATGATGGTAAGACAATGGTGGCTATTCAGTAGCATGAATAAGGAAAAAGGGACTACTGCCAGCCTGTCATTCTTATAAACAAAAGCAATTGCAGCTGGAGTACTAGTGGCGGTGACGATGCAATGTCCAGGAAGGAACAAAAAGCTGTAGGAATAATGCTTTGATGAAAAGAAGAACAAAACAGGCGGAAAAAAGAAAACAATGGATCGTGAGTCTCTGCATTTATTAATTCAATAGATTCAATTTTGAAAAAAAGAAAGCGCTTTCAATACCATAATTTTTTGAATACGAGGTCTTTGTCCTCGTCATTGGAGGCACTTGAATAAAAACACAAAAACAGTTTTATGCTTTTTAGATTTTCGTTCAGAAGGGATAGGCTATTTGCATGCTTTCTGGACAGGCGAGAGAGCCGTACGGCCATGACAGTACTGTAAAAGTCTCAAATTTATATATATATTTCGTGGTCCGTTGTAGTTTATGATTTTCCCGTGGGCGTCCACAGTCTGCAGAGATATCGTCACGGTCGTACCGCTGAATTTCATATTATTTTCATTTGCCCAAAATTTTGTCAAATATATAGATATAATTGTCAGTGTTACTGTAGCACTGTTTCAACAACCAGATGCCGTTTTTCATTTTCATGAAAACTAACTGGCACCATTAAAACTAGAAAGGTGGAATACGCGACGAAATGATATTTTTTGTATCAGGCTGCAGACTTGGCTACAATGTGGCCTGTGCAAATGCGACCTTCGTAGAAATCAGCCAACTTCATAATTTTGTACGATTTTCACTCCTACGACTCTCTCTCTCTCTCTTTCTCTTCTGTACTTTAACTTCCCTCAATGCTAGTTAAATTCATTTCGGCGTGTGATTAACGCCCACGTATATTATAGTATTTTACACGGTGAGTCATTCCACTAATTTAATCTTGCGTTTGGAAGCACAGCTTACACAATTAGACAAGCCAAAGGAAACTATAAGCCGCGCCAGTGATACTAATAATAATGGTAGGCTCAGAAGTCATAATAAAATAGTACACGGCAATAGAGTAATCAAGTAACCAAAAAGCAAAGGAGGTTGTCTCATTATATTTGCCTAACCCGTTTCACAGTAAACATCACTACAACAAGGTTGATTGAGTACGCTGTACGCTTCTGTTTGTGCTTCAGTCAACCAACACCAGTATATATGCATATAGCGGGTGTATTTATCGGATTTTCATACCTTCTTTGCTCAAATGAACCCCTCCTTACTGGTAACTAACAAGTAAGAGGTCGGGGTAAATTTGATAGGTAGCTCCACAGCTGAAAAGATCTCTGATGCGGTAATAGTAGCAAAATGTTATTGTGAGCCTGAAGAAATAAACTTTGTGTGTGCACGGAAATAAAGGAGAGGGAATTATTATTATGTATATATTCTCATAAAGATTCACAAGACATATACATACAAAATATACGCCAGTGCCACTACCACTGCTATTACTACCCTGATCCTGCCAACTAACAAGAAAGGTGCCTATACATGCGAGTTGATGTTGAAGTGCCTTTAAAAGATATACATACATATAAGAGCCTTTGGCGGATCGTTGCTCTATAAAATTGTGTAAAACGTTTGGATAGGTACATTTGTGGGAACAAAACAAAAAAGGAGAAGAACGTCGAAAGGGAAAGGTAAGAATTTTAGCGTTCAAAGTACCTCGTACACATAATCCGGCGGGGTAGCTGGATGATAATGTATGCCCACCCTGCGTACTTTTTCCAAGGTATCTGCTGACTGGTTCCATCCAGCAAGTTATGCAGAAAGTGTTGTTGTTGCTGCTGCTACTGGTGAACTGCTACCGCAGCCAAGGATACGTACACCCATCGTTATAATTCTATACATGCATGACTTGACTTACTTTTTTGCGCGTGTACTGGAAAGGGCGAGAGGAGGAAGATGAACAAGAAGGTGAAAGAAGATGAAGGAAACGGGAATCAAGTTTGGAGTAGGGAGCGCCATAGAAAAATATTGTTTCTAGAGACACCCTCCTCATCTCCATACAAATAGACTTCACCTAAGTCCAATCCAAGTCATTAACTTGGCAGTTGCTTAAATTGCATTGGAAAGCGAAGACATAGATAGAAAAACAGAGAAAGCACGAGGAAAAAACGTCGACGGGGCTGAAAAGAAAGCAAGGCTCGGTATCATTTTATCTAAGCCTGTGATATATACATACTTTCATTCAAACTACCAATGTATATTTTGAGCACAAGTTTACGTGAGCATATAATCTATGACTCCAAAAGACAAATAAAAAATAACAGTAAAACCTCTATTGCCATATTATACTGTATGTACCTATGCATTGCATACCTAGACTTATTAGTTAAGTGGATGGGCGTCCGTACCGTTACCACATTTAATACTGTTAGGATACAAACGTACTAGGTTGTAGGTATAAATTGACTTCATATTTACACAGTAAGATGCTTGTAAGAAAAAACACCATGTAATCAACTTAATTTTGTTGATGAGACAGATCCATAATCAAGAATTAAAAAAGGGTTCCCTCTGAAAAATTAAACGAAGACGGGGTACTCTTGTGAACTGCAAGCGGTCTTTCCATATGCATATAAGTTGAAGCGGACCTATCTAATTTGACTTTTTTTCGTTGTGCCCCAAACGTGGTTTTGCTCGAACCGAGATGTCAACGTGTGACAATCGTAGGTAATTCAACTTACATAGTTTTGCATAGTTTACGGCTGACCGCCCCAAAAACGTCAGGAAGTTGGCAAGTGAACGAAAACAGCTTAATATGGGCCGACGTTAGGTATGCTATTATATATTATAAGCACAACCATAGGAAATTAAAAATCTTTTCAAAACAAACAACTTCCCAGTGCAGAAAAAGTTTTAATAAACTAATTTCGTGCGGAAACGTGTCGTTCAGTAAATTTTTCATCTTCGTTATTTTTAATTGTTCAACAGATTAACCATTTCAAAATTTCGTTACTTTTGGTTTCATCTTTATTATCATGCCGGTACCAAGATGATATTCTGTAAAGAAGCACAAGGAAAAAAAAGATGGCAATATTCTTAATTTAAACTTATTAAAAGCAAAATGATATGGCCTAAAGCATTCCGGAGACGCGGTATTTCGATTCAGCAGCATTGTCAACGGAAATGCCTTCAGGAGAAAGTTATAATGTTAAAAAATGGAAGAAAGTTAAGTAATTTTTCTCGCCCCGATTCGAATTAAAGTTTTTCCCTAACTTTATCTCTCCCTTGTCGTTAGCAAGTCAAACGACTGCCCATTATTCATCTACCCACAAATATTATCTTTGACTATAACAAGAACCCCAAATTTTTAGAATATAAAGACAAAAATCTCAAATTCGATTTCAGATTGGAGGATTAAAACAGTCTAGTTTTTAATTACCTCACATTATATCGTGAATTACACAGGCTTAACTTGCTACTAAAAATGTCTCCTTGTGTATCACAACTTTCACTTGTTCTTTCTTCTTTCTCTGTTCCTTCCTTCCTGCATGTCTCTCAACTTTCCTCTATCGGTCTTGCTAGCAGCAGTTTCATAAAAGTAAAAGATTGTTTACATACCGTCGTAAAATTTGACGAGACACAGGGAAATTTTCGTGATAAGGAGTCAAGAAAATGAAGACGGAAGAAAAACAGGGAATGTCATACTTTATATTAACTACTATAAAAACACAATTTTCTTCCACTTTCCCTGGGTTGATGCATGGTGTCACGGTATAAGCCCGTTCTATACTATATGCGCCATCATTATCCCTTCTTTATCCCCTCATAAAATTGTAGTAACGTACAGTCTAACTTGATTACGAATAACAATCTGTTCATTCATCATCCAACTACTTCTTTAACTGGTGAGACTCAAGCATGACTTAATAAAGGAATGGGGCTGCATCTTAAATATGCTTCCAGTTTTTTTTATTTTCTCTACAATGATGAGGGGAATTTTTTTGTTTTTCTTAACAAGAAAAAGGCTACGCGGCAAGGAAAATTTTCCTTTCCCCGAGGAATACATAACAAATGGAAATTAGTAGACGCTGTCAAAATAAGGTAATAAAACAAAATTTACTCTTTGTAAATTTTTTATTCTTACACGTTGTCACTATGCCTTCCTTAAACACGGCCTATGTTGCTAGTTATACTTTTTAAACTGGGGAAAATTTTGGAATTGAGAATACTTTCTTTATGAATAATCGATTATCCTTTATACATACATACATCAATCCTTTTTATTTGGGATGCTGACAGCAAACCATATTCACCACGAGGTTTCTCTTGCATACAAACTCGTCGGAATTTCACACTTAACCTGTTCAGTTCAAACTGTTTGCTCTATTTTGAAAACCACTTTTAAGCTTCTTCTAAAAAAAACTATCCACCTAAAAAAATTCAATGCCTCCTATTCTCTCTGTCTCTCTCTTTGTCGACCTCTTGTCAGTGAATTATAGGCTTTTCGAGAGTGGATTAAAAGTCCGTCATTATTATTACAAGCGGTGAAAAAAGAACACACATACACGTACACCTACATCAACTCTACTTCACTGACAAAACCGCGACTTTCAACATGTCAGCTAGAGGTAACGAGAAAGTAAGATGTTAAGTGTACACACTTGATATCATTCATCATTGCCTAAGTAAGTACAACTGCGGCACGACGGATATTCAAACATTAAAATGCTGTTGCGGTAACGAGTCAGTTTGAGTAACAGTGGAGGGTTACCTCCTCATTGTTTGCCTTCTTTTTCTATACATGCTGGGACTTGTGGAAGCGCTATATACTTTCACTGATGATGATGATAATGATCATTATCGTTATGCAATGCCAGCCACTATTACCCCTCCTTTGCTGCCACCACTGCTGCTTCACCGCATCACTTTTACTCATACTCATCATTATAATCCACGTAAAATCTCCGTTCAATTTTTAATATGTCAAGTAAATGCTTCTTCGTCTTGTTTCACCCTTCTGCTGCTTTTCTTCTCATTGGGAGTCTCAAGAAAGTCTAATGATTACATTCTACGTAGGTCTTTACGCGGAGAGGGAAGAAAAATAAAAAAAGTTTTTGTCTTTCTCCGCTTTCACTCTTTTTACGCAGCTTTTACGAAACGACGACGTGCAGAGCTTACCAACCAACTCGATTTTTTTCTATAAAATTTCTACAATAGAAACGACCGACTGTGTCTAAACGTGTAACAGGAGGGGGTTACCTCAACACAAAAACTTTTTAAAAGCTAATATGCCAACTTTTAAAAAATAGGAGGAAAGTGCCTTCTTCACCAACCTACCTGCACATAAATTTCAACTTACTTTTTTTTGCTTCGATCATAAAAAATATGTATTCACAATAAATTTTTTCTTCTCCTGCCACACGGCATTACCATTAGCATCATCCTTCTAAAAAATAGAGAGGCGGCATAATAATATATTTCGTAAAGCGTAAGAAGTCATTGGCTGTTAATAGTACCATAATTTGGAATTATGCTTGGTTTCGTCGCCATCATTCACGGTATATTCCACCTAATGTTCTCTACATAATATTGGTTCATGCACCTATAAGAACGTATTAACAGCGAGTGTGTACACAAGTGAGAAAGGCAGAAAAAACAGAACTCTGCCAGCTAACACGTACATACCAAGCAGGCAGTCACCCACTACCTCCTCTCCCTCCATATTTTTTGTTCACTCAATCGTACTATTAGAATCCATTAAATTCTCTATTTTCCTTGTGCTTTCAAAGAAAGGACCACACAATTTTCATGTAAAAAATCAAGTAAGCGAATAACTTATTCTATTTTCTCCTATTCACTCGACATTGCGCACACATACATACAGAGAGAAGATGAAAACAACTTCACCAAAAGTGAGCACATGGATGGATACCATATTTTTCGTACGGGTAGTTACGATTTCATTAATGCACCAGTAGCAGTACTGTAGCTCGTCGGTAGTATGTATGCAAAAAAGTTTTTCATCCTGTCAGTGCGTGCGTGCTTCGGATGATTCAATACACAAAATATATACTTATACCCCAAAGTGACATTTTATTCTTATGAATGGCGGTATGAATCAATGGAAAATCCTAATTCAAACGCAATTTCAAAATGAAAGAGGAGGGAGTGGTGAAAATGGTTGTTATAGAGGTAGTGTGAAGGTGCTAGTGACAAGTGCCAAATACTACATTGCATCGTCAGGACAAGAGTACACAATGCAACAAAACATTATATAGCACCAGCCGCACAGCAGTAGAAAAAGCTGAAAAAAGACTCACAGTCAAAGTGTGCGCATTACTTTGAATAAAGTTGAAGTCTCTAAAGAGTAAAAAAACATCGACGTTTTTTTTTAAATCACACTGTCACCAAGGACTTAACAAGACTGATTGTGAATGTATTATGCAATGCACATGTACGAGAAATGTATCCGAGATGGTTGCATGCCTGATTTAAGCTCGGGCTATGATGACAACGCAGAGGAAGGTTCTAGCTTTTTAAAATATTGACACGAAGATGCAGTTTTGGCAAGAGAAATGAAACTATATACTATAAATTGGGAGTCTCTTGTTGTCTTCTTACTGAAAACTTGGTAGACATCGGTATAAATTATGAATTGGATGAACACCCACAGGAAGATATTTCAGGATTGAGTGCTCCGAGTACACTATGCACAAAACATCAAAATTAAACTAAATACAATTGCGGCCTCTAGTTCATTTCGATTTGTTGAATGAACTTTATGTACTGTCAATTCATTTAAAGTTGCATTGTAATTTTAAAAAGTTTATAATTAGTTAGTTATGATGAGGCAATAAAAGGGGACATTAATGTACAATTATCGGTCAGAGGCAAGCTTGTCCAACATATCCAAACCTCGCCCGTTTCATATTCTATGGCTTTTACGGCCGGGAAGGTACTGGATATATTTCATTTTGTGGTATTTATTTTATACAGTGCACCCAAACTAATAGAGATACACGATAAATAGTGAGGGATAAACACACAGTTTATGTTGTTTATTTATCTTTCTGCTGAGTAGAAAGTGACAGTTAAATACCTACTTAGTGCAAAAGTACAAACATTAAGTTAAACAAAATGTCCAAGGATTACAAATAAACAACTTCAAAAGGAAGCTGTGATGTTTTTTTTATATTTATAGCGGAAATAAATTTTCCTCTTTAGCGCTCCCTTTACCCATGTGATTGGTGCTTCTTACAATTCAAGTAAGTATGTACGTGTTTGTATTTACTGTAAGCGCCCGCCAATGAGCCAGTACCATCAAGGTGCAATATGTTGAGTTGCACTTGAGAAAAATAGGTAAACGCTCACAGCAATGTTTTACGCAACATTTGACACTCGCTTTGAAACTCATGCGATAATTTAATTAAAAGCACAACAGTCATCATCTGAATAATTCATTCTCTTCTGTTTCTCCTAATTTGCTCTTTGAACTAAATGTAATAGTGGATAAAACTAGAAGATACTACACAAAATTGTAAGTATTTGTGTTAAAATAGAATGGCAACTGGTAAACATCCCTACCGCGAAATTGGCGCTGCTTTATCAATCATGCAAGCATTAGAAATTGATAACGTGGAATACTTTCAGGCGTTGTTAATTTTATTAACAATGTAATTTCACGTGTTTTTGTTTTATTAATTTATTATTAGTTTATTAATTCCTACTCTCACTACTATGTGCTGTTATATTTGTATGCACTAATTGAAGAAAATTTTAGTTGTCAGTTGGTCACTAACTAAAATTTTGGATGACACATTTGCAGGGCATTATGTTTTTGTCGAGATACCAATTGGTGCTGTTTACCAATGTTTGCATTGGTTAAGAACCGACAGTCAAATAATCAAATAGGGAAGTTTGTTAGTTGCCATTCGGTCTAAACATGTGGACAGGAAGAAAGAGATATAAGGATGTATGGATACACCTATAGTATGACACAGTTTTATTAGCCACTTCACTCAATAACAACTTGCCATAAAACACACTCTTCAACATCAACATAAAGAGAGTTGTGTGAATAAGAGAGATGGATAAAAGCCAAACCATACGTTATCCCCTCATGCTCACTTAACCTAACAAATTTTTTCATTTTTATTAAAACCTCACTTGATCTTTCGGATATTTAAATATTTTTCAGGCCCTTTACGCAACACGCAACAAACAATAAGACTAATTTACAAACTCTTGAATTGACTTTTCATAAACTGTTTTTGTATGAGATAAAACACTCTTTTATTTTTTCTGCTGTTAGATATCGGCAAATGCAAAATTAGAGCCATTTGTATTTTATTAATTTTCCACGAATAAAATCCTAGGTTTTATTTTTCATATTTAAATATTTTCTTTTGTTGCGCCATTAATTACATCCGTTTTTGTTTTATGGAGTGTGTGACTGTATTTCTCACTTGCTTTCTTAAACGATAAATACATTGTGTGATAATAAAAAGCTCGTTATCACAACAGGCAACGAGTTGAAGAAAAACGTCAACGAAAAAGGGCGGCTTTAGGGTTTGCATTTTTTACAATTTCCCTGCCAACTTTGGAAAGCCGTAAAACATTCAGTACATATGTATATATGCATTCTAAAAATGTCACTATCAAGTAACTACAGAGTATATAAATATATACCAGTATTAGGATCCATATTTCACGACCAACATTCCGAACTGATATGAAGAGTGAGGTTTCCTCTACTTCAAAAAATGGATACGATAACTTTTCTAAACTAATACAAATATTATGATCTCACTATGTGTTCCTTTCTATTCCTAAGATAACGTCAGTCGTCATTTCCTATTTATCTATCTCCTTTGATATTCGTAACAAAATGGGGACTCGCTGCTCCGTCCCAGCCATTTTTTCGTGCCCTTCAACTTTTGCAAAAGGTCTGGATATACAATAGTTTGGAAAAGAAGAAGAGCAAAAAATGGAGTAAAAAGAAACTGGTTACATCAAATTTCTCATCTAGTGCTACTACACACGCCTGTTCATAAAAGTATTGACATTGATAAATAGACATGATATGAAACCTACTCTCAGTATACCGTCGTCTCGTTCACGCCAAAAAAAACTACGCACTCGCACAGCAAAAACAGCGCTCACACATCTGTATCATGACAAGGGAACAACTACTTCATTTATAATGCGAAAATCAAAAAAAAATGTAAAAGGAACCTGGAACTTTAATAATAAAAATAGAAGAAAAAGAAGGAAGAGAACGCTTTGTATTCAAAATAACAACCCTTTATATGGACTACCTACATGATATTTGCACGGTATGAGTGTGTTCATATTACAATGACGATCACATTCCTGAAGAAAGAGGGGAAAGAGAACCGGACAGATTATAAGGAATATAAGGAATAAGTTTACCACTTTCTCATTTTCTTTTTCTGCCTGACGAAGCCAATCCAGTTAATACAGCCTGTATAATATGCACCTTTGAACATGTTAAAACGAAAGAAGAATAAAAAAGGAAACGAAAAATAGGTACAAAAAGGAAAGAAAAATGTTAAGCGACGTGGTTGGTAAATAACTTGATATACAATCATAGGTTGGGAGGTAAAACACAATTTATTCAATGAGTTTACGTCTAGTCACCGAGTATGTACATGTCTACACCGCATACTATTGAAAGAGAAGAGACATGTACAAACTCACGTCGTCGGCTGTACTGTCGGCTGTAATGGTGCTGACTTCCGCTTGGGTGGTTTGGTTGTTGCGGGCTCCTTTATCATTCCTTGCTACCTGCATCTTGAATGAGTAAGCATTAAAGCAAAGTACACAAGACCGGATGCTAGGAGAAAGAAGACCTTAAAGCCATCTCCCCCCACTGCTTTGTGTCCTTTGCCACTATACTACCTCAGGAAAAACGTACATTTCTTCAAAGTGTACACACAAAACAACAATGTGCACAATAACTAGCACTACCGGTGGCGGTGGCAGCGGTAATGCTGTCATGTACTGGTACGTAGTGGAGAAAAAAAAACGCGGGAAGAAGCACAACATGGTCCCCTTTCCGGAAAAAGTATCTTGTTTTACAAAAGAAAAAACCAGTAAAAATAGTGGGGAACATCAGGCAGGTGAGCCCATGATGGTTGTTTCTCTCTACATGTGCATGTATGTACACTGCTCGGAGAAATTGCATAGCCTGCGCTTTATTTATTCGAGGAAACAAAAGAAATTATGAGCAACATGCGTGAAACAGTTGTACCACGAGGATTGGAATGATGACGGTGGTAACAATAAAAATGTATATGATTCCCGTCTTGTTTCCTTCTCTTTTCACTTTTTTCTCTGTAGAAAATTGATGTAATACACAATCATAGAATATAACCATCAAGAGAATTACCATTTTCTGAATTCATACAGAGAAAAAAAACGGCGACCTAAATAATAATGTGGTATTCCTTTCCCTATACATGCGTGCTTCACTTTTCTTTTTCCCATTATCCTCCCAGCATCTTTTACATGGATCAAAAGTGTTTCTCCAACTTACAGGTATGTACATATAATATGAAGTTACCGAGTACCTGGGCATTGTATGTTTGTGCTTTGTACTGCATATTTGACGACTCCTTGAAAAAGGACTGTGTTTGTTTCGTTACGACTGAAATTACTGTACCGTCATTCCGAACGAAAGAGGAAGAGATGCAGTAAAAGTGCCGATGTTTCAACTTC
>JAHZNB010000612.1:0-16424 GCA_027744295.1 Callyntrura guangdongensis | reverse complement strand
TATTCAATCAGTACAGCTTTCTTAATGGAACAGCTAGTGCTGTTTTCACTGCAGTTCTACAATTCACGATAACGTCGTATTTCACGGCAGTAAGGATTTTAAAAATTCAATCCAATTTTGTATTAAATGAGTTGTGCTTCAACGAGTTGTTCAAGGAAAGGAATTTAGTAGATCAATTTCGTAAAATACATGTTATTTTTGCCTAGCTTAATATGCCATGCTTTGGACTACCGTTCATTCTAAGTACGGTACTATTTATATGCGGGACAAGTAATGGTCCGCAACTTGTTCGAGCTAAAACTATTACATTTCCTGAGCAGCAGCGAATGCAGTATCTAAAGAAGCATAAAGAGAACGAGGTATAATTCATTTTGGACGCGTAAAAAATTGATCGATATCGATACGAGTTAATTGTATAACAAATTCGTGCATTATTTTTAACTTTTAGCCCATGATGACAGATAGAAATTTGATATCCGTATAAAGGTTTCGGGACCGTTTCAAAAAAGTGAAAAGTGGATTCATTCATGATGGATGACCAAATGACAGCTCATAGTTAAGGCGGATGAAATTTACCAAAATATGGATCCAAAATTTGTTGTGCAATTAAAAACTACGATACCGGTGAACCATGATACGTCTGATTTTGACTTCATGCCAAATAATTCACTTCAAACCATTCATAATCATACCGCTTTAAATTGTGTATTTGATAGTTTTCTACGTTATTAAGATGTTATACAATTAGTTTATTAATAAATTGCATTGTGAATATTCGAATTTATCAACGAATAGGTAAATTGTTTAATCGAATATAATAATTATATATATTATTGGTAAGTTAAGGAGCGAAAGGCGAAAGTATTTCAATCGCGTTGTTTGTCTGACAGTCAGTACGAAATTAAGAGAACGGAAAGAATTTTGAAATTGTTTCCGCCAATCGGTAACCCATGTACATTCTAGCTGTACCACGTCCGTTTGGAGGTGTTCGATTAACTAATACGGTTAAAAACCGTTAAAATACTGGAGCATTCTTTCAAACGTTAGAATATGTTATATCTCAGAAACCAATGAGTCCAATTTGAGTCATCCAAGGTTCAAAGGTCATTTAGGAAAAAAAACATCTCAGTGATTCGATCAGTGTACATGTGCTTTAGAGGGGTGGAGTGGGTTTAGGAAAGAGAAGCTAATTTATATATTAAAGATTTTAGTCCTCTGGTTTTACTTTACAATTTGCCATAGACTTATATTTTTCCTTTGATATTTCAATTTTTCTTTCGCTCATTTGTTATGTCCTTGACTTACATGGTTTATTTTCTTGTAGCACGTTTTTTGTTACAAGTCTTGCTTCTCTTCCTGTGTAGCTTCAATAACCTTAAGCTAATAAAGGAGTTACCACAATCTGCACAATCATACTGATCTGATTTGTGATTGGAGATCTAGTAGCACGTTTTTTGTTACAAGTCTTGCTTCTCTTCCTGTGTAGCTTCAATAACCTTAAGCTAATAAAGGAGTTACCACAATCTGCACAATCATACTGATCTGATTTGTGATTGGAGAAATGTAATGACAATCCTCCGCTGGTTTTGAAAGGTTTCCCTAAAATTTCAGTAGAAAAATAAAATAAAATATTATATTGGCAAATTTAAAGCTGAAATATCTTTCATACAGCGCAGTGGCTTGCGTTGCGACACAAAAGTTTAATTCAGAATAATTTTTATAATTACTAAAACTTACCACATTCAATGCAATACAAAAGTCCATCAGCTTTCCGAATGTATTGTTTGGAAGTGCGACGACGAGAACTATCCGCCAGATATTTTCTACCTACATTGCCAAGAGTGAGCAGGGCGAGAAGGAGAGAATATTCAGGTAGCTATTATTGCTGTTTTTGTATATTAATTTATTTATGTTTATGGATTGTGAAGTACTCCCTGACCTAGAGAGATACCATATCTCTTTGCCCTCCCGGGTTTAATACCTTCAACTCAACGCTTTATTTTAAAAAAATTATGAATTCAAGGAAGGCAATTTATGCAGGAAGCTACCAAAATATGGAAAAATAAGTTTCGCTTACTTATTTCGGTGAGATATTAGGGATGTAGTACTTACAATTAAGCTTGAGTTTATAAGTAGGTATTTACAAGGCTAAGAAATAATGTGAACACGGTTTTTCGCCGCATACTAAAAAGATAAACATACCTATCTTATTTTATATCAGCAATATTAATATATTGGTCCTTGTGATGAAACTTTAAGTGGCGAATCAAAGGGCCCGTTGTTTTTCCTTTACCTCTGCCTCTGCTAATGACTCTATGACATAGTTTACATTGACATTCACCATTTATTTCATCGTAGAAAATCCATACTTTGGAGGTCCGTTTTCCTTTTCGGGAGCTTAGCTGCTGGTCACCTACAGGTCAATGAAGTACGACAATGCATTTATTAAGGTTAGACGTTACTGCTGTGAATACTAGGTCGACGGTAGTCGGTATAGTTAAAAAAATATTTTATTACGAACGCCCTAAAACAATTTGAAATAAAAAAATTTATTCTGTAAATAAAAATTTCACAGTATTTTCAAGTTTATAGTAAATTATGATAGGAATTAAACTTTTTTATTCGTAAATAGGGGTCTATATTGGCAATATAATTAGCAAAGGTATATAGATAGACCCGAATGTTGAACATAGGTAAATACATTCTATAATAGAATTCTATTCTATATGCTATGATATCTTCTGATGTGAGCTTTTAGACTTTTCGCATTTTTACAAGGGTCACCACAATTGGGACTACGAACGCCCTAAAACAATTTGAAATAAAAATTTATTCAGTAAATAAAATTTTCACAGTATTTTCAAGTTTATAGTAAATTATGATAGGAATTAAACTTTTTTATTCGTAAATAAGGGTCTGTATTGGCAATATAATTAGCAAAGGTAGGTATATAGATAGACCCGAATGTTGAACGTAGGTAAATACATTCTATAATAGAATTCTATTCTATATGCTATGATATCTTCTGATGTGAGCTTTTAGACATTTCGCATTTTTACAAGGGTCACCACAATTGGGACAGAAATTTTTTGTGATGGCTGAGGGCCTGAGGGTCATGATCTGGCATATGCTGGTAGACATTTGGCAACGATGCATAGGACCTTCCTTGAAGACAATAGTAAATAAAACTTATTTGTTTAAAATGGACAAATTCACGTGCCATTATCTCCTTATGCAACATTATGATGAATGCATATTTTCAAAAGTTACCACACCGAAACAGGCAGTAGTATCGGCCGTCAGATATCAGATCGCTTTATTCATCGATAGCTATATTTATTTTTTATTTATATTTAGATCGATATATTTNGATATATTTTGGTAGCTTCGTCGTAGCCTAGGTTTGCCACTTTGTCTCATGGAGCGTTTTTTAATTTTAATGCTCTAAATTTAAAGAATTTATAGTCTATTGACTAAAAGTGTATACACAACCGAGAGGAAGTGTCTATGTAATACCTTGGTCGATGTTTATAGTCAATGTCATATTTCATAGTACTTTTAGTAGCTTTCGTTTGAATTGAAGCTGATAGTTATGATTGCATTTTAGGCTGATACCCATACGTCAACTTTGAAAGTTATTAAATGTGCGTAAAGGTATGAAAACGATGCCTTCTTATAAAAAGTATGATGCACACGTTTTTTTAATTCAGTAAATACATTATGGGTGGTGTGCCAAACGTACATGATAATTTTAATGATACAGAATGGCGGGATCAGTTAATATTAATCCTAAATTTAAATTACAAAATCGCTTGTGTGTTCTTAATAATCACGTATCACGTTACGTTAGACATATCCTTAACTTTTCTTGACTGTGTGATGGCTAGTTTACTGGAATCGGAAACTATTTAAAATCTTTTATTAAAAAATATACAACATTTGTATTGTAAGTTAAAAAGAATACAAAGAAGCGTTATGAAATTCATATTATGTCGGTATCGTTTTATGTATATATTAAAAGGTGGTTGCATTTGCATTGTAAATGCCTACACTGGAGAGAAAATTGACACTCCATGAATTCGATGCAAATGATGACGCAGTCGTTCAACTTTTGGTGAACTATATACCGCGTTACAAGTTTTACATGTCGCTACTCGTATGTTATTTCCAGTTCGCGTAATTGAAAAGTGCTGCCATGTTTGCACTTCAAGCGGTAGTTTGCGCCTACGACATTTTCTCGTTACACCGTTCGTTTGGTTTCCCCCTTGACGGATTACTGAAGAAACAAAAAAACAATAAGGAATTCTGAATTGAGGTTGGTTTGAATGTCTTGGCTTGTAATTTTTAATGATCACTAAGCACAGAAAAGTCCATTCCAGTCGTATCAAACTTTCACCACTTTCCCTACGTTATTCTATACTCCTGCACAATGCCTTTGTCTATCGAACTGCGAGCTTTAATTTTTGAACCTCAAGACATCTTCACATAATAGAACCAGTTAAGTTAAGAGGTATTTAACTGTTAACCGATAAAACCGATGTACAACCGATCATAAAATGCACCTAACGTTCGGTGTACCTCCACAAGTACATAAAACGTATGATAAATTAATATAGATTTTGCACTGTCGTTCATAAATTTCAGCCAGTAAACAATTGATTGAACTAGTGATTGAATTGGCTATTATATAATGTAGCAGATAGTTTAAATATGCCTTCAGTCTTTAACGGACATAGAGAAAAAAAGGCAGTCATATAATATCGGTATAACTTTTAGAATGTATTTGCTTTCATTATTCAACCGTTACAATTTCCATAATTAAATTATTTTAATTTATAACAACAATATATTCGTCCTTGTGATGAATCTTTAAGTGGCGAATTAAAGGGCCGGTTGTTTTTCCTCCACCTCTGCTAATGACTCTATGACACATTTTACATTCACATCCTGAAGGAGAATCATCCCCATTTATTTCATCATAGAACAACCAAACTTTGGAGGTCCGTTTTCCTTTTCGGGAGCTTAGCTGCTGGACACCTACGGGTCAATGAAGTACGACAATGCATTTATTAAATTTACGTTCAGTCGTGACTGGTACTAGGTAGATCATTTAGATTAAAATAATGCTGATTAACTAATCGATCCTAGTTAATACCGTAGTTAATTAATGTTTGGTAAAAAATTTATAGTGTATTTATTTAGTATATACTATTTGTGCTCTTGCCTCAATATCTATACAGGTCCACTAATATAAATTTGTGCATATTTTAAGGATTAAGGTCTATTATCTTGTTACAACGAGTCTGTAGCTCTAAAAATTAAAATATTAGGAACATTTTAAAATAACCGATGACATTAGTATAAAGATTACTACAGTCAAACAAAAAACCTGTAAACAGTAAACAATTTGAACTGTCCCCACCGAAAGAACAGTTTAATACTAAAAATGTAAAAAAAACTACCTATTTAAAAACGTTGATAACGTTCCTAAATAAATGCTGCTGCGGTTAGGAGGATGATGGAGCAAAGAGGGCAGAGGCTCTGCCGCAGAGCCGCGTTTATGTTTTTCTTAGGAGTACAAACTTACTGCGCCATCACCTCGCTAATTATCTAATCCATGCCTAAATGTGCATCCAATATGCTACTTAATGTAGGGGACGATGTTGATCCTGAGCCGTATCCAGCCAGTAAACCTCTGTCACACTCATCCGGATGATGTTTCCGCACGTGCGTTAACAAATTACTAGTGCCAGCTTTGCTAGAAATTTGTTTGTGGCAAAAGTTACAAGTAAATACTCGGGGCATTCCTTTCACTGGTGAGTAGTAGTCATAAACTGGCGCCCGTGACGAGCTTGCTTTCCCAGAGGACTGGTAGGGTCTCGGAAGAGGAAGTGTCATCCTACCTACGATTCAAGTAACGCCACAAATGTATAAACTTCAGTTAGTGTCATTCTCGCTCTCACTTGCCTATCTTATCTTAGCAAGCGCTGATCAAGCTAAATTGAAACTACGCTATACTTTCTCTTTATGTAGCTACGCATGTTGTATGGAAGCATTAAACGTACTATGTATAGGAACTTTCCCGTGTTAGTATGAGCGATCGTCAGTGAATTAATGAATAGTTTAATAACAACAAATTTACTGATCATCAAAATTTTATTTTCATTACTGAAAGCTGGAAATGACAATGGTTACGATTAAAAATATCAAGACCGATTATTTTTCTGTGCATGTAAAACGTGAAAGTATGGTATACACGAGTTACAACCAGAGAAAACTTACAAAATATATATTTTGTTTGTAAATCGATTGCATCTATAATAGAATGCATTTTTCTTTTCGAACAATGTTATTTTTCTGTTCAGTTTGTAGTGTTCAACTAGAAAAACAAGAATTGAAAATTAGTCAAATGCCAACAATTGGCGACGGAGCCATTCTGCCCTTAAACTCTATCATTTACGTTCTCTTGAGGTGTTGATAAATTTCTGTATGCCTTGCTTGTAAATGACTCCATAAATGGCCAGTACCGAGGTTGGAGATAACCGGCCGGTGGCATTGCGTGCATAAATATTTGCCACGCTCGCCCTCAAGCGAATGGAAATATCTGTGAACAGCACTTCTTCCCTTTGGCTTGTAGATGAATGTACTTGCACCTGTGTAAAGGTGAACATAACGATATTTTTATTCGAACAGCTACTAAGGAATTTAAAATTCAGTTAAACTCAAATCATCAAAAAATATCATTGGTGTACTTCAAACTGCCAACGATTCGCAGTGGTACACAAACAACTCCATTTATCTATTATTATGAGCTGTCGTTTTATTATCAAAATAAAAAATACTAAAACTGAATCAGCAATAACGATTTTTTTATTAGCAAAAGTTCACATGATGCAAGTTTTTCCAGCTTGCTGAAAGTCGTATAATTCGTCGAATAAAGATTAAACTAATCTTCGTCTGTATAAACTTCTGGATGAATTGCAAGCATGTGTCGTCGAATATTGAAGAAATTCCTTTCCTTAATTTTAATTGTAGTAGAACAAAGTTTGCAGAAAAAGGCTTTGTTAGATTTTCCTTTCAGTCTGGGTTTTTCAACTTCTTGAAAGTACTTTAACGCGGCCTGGAGTCCACCTATGAAAATATGCAAAGTGGTCACGAATTTAATAACGTGTGGTAAAGCATAGAATACAATCATTCAACACAGTAGACTAGACTTTCAATTGAATATGATCGATTGCACATGATTCATGTTTGGTTTAAATCGGTTCTCGGCCAGGGCCAAGCCCTTAATGGCTACCAAATTTACCTAACACTATAACGCCGTGTCTTGTTTGCATAATGCACGTAGCCCTTGGCACTATAAATCTTTTGCAGTAAACCCCATTCCAAAAAGATTTAAACGTATTAAAAGAGTTATGCCGAAATGAGTGATAATGATGAAATTGAACTTTGATCTTCGCTGGAACCCACGAACATGAATCACTCGAACTTATTTGATTTTCGTGCAATATGATATCCTTTGATTGAAGCATTATATACGAATACAAATTGCTGAACGCAGACAAAAAGGGCCATTGACAGATCGCCCGTGCTTGCAGCAAACACAAGATGCAACCAGCATTAAACTTTGAGACTTGTGTGAGACAGCACTTTTAATCATATTTAAGAATGCAGAATATTTAGTTCTGTTGAACAAAAATTTCAATGTGTAATTTATTCAATTATTCAAAAATTTCAATGCGTAAACCATATATCACAACTCACAAGGACATTCAAGTAGTGGCAGTACAGAAGTACTATACAAAGTACAATACATGGCATTATATTTTCAACCATACTTGTAAATATTAGTACACAAACAGCATAAATAGTAATAATTTATTACTAATAAATATTTCTGACCACACAGAACAGGAAATAAGGTGTTATTTCCTCCGTCCTGTGTGAATGAGGATGTAACGAATTCTGTACAGAGCAAATTTACGATTTCCAGTTCGCAGAGAATCCTTTCCTGGCCGTGTTATAGTAGTGAAATACTAACGATCTGGGTCTAAAATTTCCCAAATTACCTGGATATCATATCAGAAAATGAAAATGCATATGTTAAAAATCGGACCCAATTCCGCACACAAACATTTTTGTAAGTGGTATCGTTAGTCTTAAAGGTGACCACTAACCTTGTTCAATGTTAGCCTACGAATTAATTGAGGCGGTATGCCAATTTTTTGGTTATAATAAGTTAGAGAGCCATCAGCGAGAAATGCAACCGAATTCCCAGCGTTGTAGTTTTGCTACCTCAATACTACGACGAACGTCTTCGTACGCTTCAGGATGTCGGTGCCGCAAGTGACTTTTAAGGTTTGATGTGTGAGCACCAGTTTTAACAGTAGCAAAACAAATCTGGCATGTATATACTCTCTGGTTAGTTAGTCCTTCCGAAACTGTATTTCGGCTGAAGTAGTTATATACCATAGCCCGCTGAATTCTTCCACCTATTATTTCATTATTTAAAAGATGCAAAAATGATTTACTGCATAGTTGCTATCATTTGACATTTTCAACATGTGTGATGTGATGATAAAGCAAGATGGATTGGAAAACTCGATTTTTATTTAACTTATTTTATGTTTATGTACGAGTGATGACTTCTTATGTAACAGTAACAAGCCAGCACAAACAAAACGCTTACATACATAATTCAGAGAACGTTTGCCATAGAGGAAGGTCCAATATAAAACAAAATATAAAGTGTTGAAAATTGATAGTACTACAAACTACAAACAAACACAGCTAACCAATCGATTATAAACTGAACAAACATGATCATGCTATATAATCATGATATCATGCATTTGGAGGAGTGTACTCGTTTTGAAAAACAGAATAATGCGTCTCCCGAGGTGTCCTGATAGAATCTACAATCCTCATCAGTGTCGCTAGGCTGTTCACCTTATTACTCTCAATATCTGAAAATCAAATAATGTAATTATGAAAATTTTCACTATGCATAATGCGAACGTCACACCAACCAACTAATTTCGAGAACCTTTTTCTGATGGGTTATGCACACGTTATGTTACTAAAATTATAAGAAAATTTTCCCTGTTCCTTCGAATCATTGGCTCAGTCAATTTAACAATTTGACTGTGATTCAATATATTATGCTTTTGCCATCAACGTTTTTCGTGTAAGAAATCATTGGAAAATTACAAAAATGTTAACCTGATCAACTAACAAATGGCCTTTTACTTTTAAATACAAATTTATTGATGTATCTGTTCATTTTCATCAATCTGAAGTAACAAACCCAGATGATGTTAACATTGATTCGATTCAATTATTAAAATTCAATAAATTCATACATATTCAAGTATCATATACAAGTTAAAATCAATCATAAAAATAGTACTTTACCATAATACTAGTATGTGCTGATTGTTAAGATTGAAATTCTTGTGTAGGTAATGAATATTTAGTGAAATGACCAGCATTCAACATCTTGGACTACAGTTTATTTGGGTGACTAATTTTTAAGTGTCGTATGAGACCATGGTTAGTCCCTTTACTCTTGGTAACGTGTTTTCCACATAATACACAACTGTACTTCCTTCTGGTCCCTTCGATTGGAACAAAATACTTCCAAACCACACTTGTTCGACATCTCTGACTATTATCCTTCCATGAAACACGTAGCTGCCCTAACAAAATCCAAAATAGAATGATAAGGTATGTATTTACGCAAGACAACTAAAAGGCTAACATGTTTGCATAACGAATATTTAAACGGAATTTCCAATTTTCATTCTTGTCCAGATTTTTGGGGGGCTTATTGTTTGGATGTGCATGTTAGTTTTGTTCATATAGTAGTCTCACAGACTCGATCACATCATCAATGCAGGAGAGGGAGGAATACTAAAACGATGGTCTTTTCAAAAACGGGTTCAAAACGTATTATAAAGGAGACATTAAATAGCTTCCTATTGCAAAAAAAAGAAGAATTTGACCTGAGGAAGAATTTAGTAAACTTGGACAATAAAAGCTAAACATTTTCTTGTATTTTTCCACTAAACAATTCCATGTAATCGTATATCATTCTTTCTTAGAGACATTAAAACATTAAAGTACATATAAATATATATGTACCTCATTGCATTAAAATGCTAAAAAGCCTGGCCAACAACCTTGAACCTTGTTCTGAAGATTTTAGAATAAAATTCGAAAGCTAATAAAACCCAACATAGGTGCATAAAGTATGTTCGTCCTGATAGCATATATTTAGCAAATCCAATCGATAACTAAGCTTAAGCACTACATAATGCTAAAATTGTCGTCAAAGCCGGCTGAGAAGTTACATAAATAATAATTTTTTGTAAGAAAAACTCTCCGGGAAAGAAAATATTTTTCATAAATTTAAACATTCCTCATACTCTAGCATGGAATTATGTTCGAGTCAGGCTAATAACTTTCCAAGTACTTGGATTTGGATACAACTAAAAGTCTTACAACAACAGATTATGATGCGAAAACATGCGGGTGGTGTTGTCGAAGGTGCCTCACTAGGTTACTGGTCCTTTCCTTTCTAGTAGCTAGTAGTACAACCGGATCACATAAAGTACATTTATACTTCTCGCAATTTCCGTCCCGAACAGCAACAAAATACATCCATGCAATACTTCTTTTCCCAATATGTTTGTGCGTTTCCTCACGTCTAAGTACGGTGTGGTCAACATGAAATTTCTCGGCATATGAAGGCGAAGACACTGAAAATGTATAAATGCCGTCATCAGCTACGCATCTCTTAGATGAAAGAGTTATAACTAACTGTGTCATGTATCAGTCGCAAATCAAGAAATAATTTTCATCAAAATGATGATGTATGGTTAGATATTGAAGACCAATTTCCCCTCATGGCACACAGGCACAAAAAGACATACAATAGTAATCATAGTTTTAAAGGTTTCGTCTGAATAGAAAATCATTATATATTTTAACATTAAACCCAGGAAGAAAAACTTTACATCCCTTAAAATTCACTCTCAATAGAAAATCAATGCGGATTATATGGTACAAATCGTTTTAATGTAAATTATACTTACACTTTTTTATCATAATAACATTCATTAGTTCAGCAAGTAAATAGATACACACAAAATTTTAACAACTATATACTTAAAAAATGAAGATACAACTCTTCTCATCAATTTTTAATATGCTGGCATTTAACATTGTTATATTGCAACAAAATGTAGGTTTTACTAATAATAATTAGTGTTTTAACCTTGAACTAAATAACCCATCTTATATGGCTTCCAAAAGAAAAACTAGAAACAGTGCACATCAATCCCCGATGATGGTTTCCTAATGCAAAAAACAGCAGCTACTACTGGACAGCGTCTATGCCCATACTTTTAGAATCAATCACACCGACCCCGACCTTTTGATACGCGTCTTGTTTTAATAGACTGTACTTTCTGAAATTCTACCGGGTGATGATTCATTAAATGATTCCGCAATAATGTTGTACTAGGATTATTCCTATGAATTGTGCCATCACATACGCAACATAATGCGTTCCATCCATCCAAACTGTGAAAATAGTTCCAAACGCTTGAATGTTTCCTTGCATGAATAGACTTTTGGATTTTTTGATTGACACCTATAATTATAAAGTTTATTTCAGTATCAAAACTGAGTGTATCTCAGTAGTGAGTTTAGAATCTTCCTAAGCAAGTTTAGAAAATTTTCAATATTTCAATGTATATATGTTAGAATCGAACCGTTAAAACATTTCTAAGCCATTTTTTCAGTATATTGTATATTGACGGAAAAAAGTCATGGAACTCAAAGAGCGTATTCCAATTATTTCAAAATTACAAACTGCGATTACAAATTGTGTGTGTGTAGGTTATAAAACTGTATTGGTAGGTTTTGTCGCTGATCCCTAATTTAATTCTTACAATTAATTACTAATTACTAACATAAAGGTATTACTCCAATATTCATTCATTATACCTATATAAAGGATATTGCTGGATTGACTTTGTCATGTTGACCTCTTTGTAGCTTATATGCGTGTTTTTTACGAACCGAGGGGTTAAAAGTTAAAAGACCATTGTTATACAAATTTCTATATAAAAGTTTAAAATGTATTCTACGTTACTATTCATCACAAATGCTAAGCCCTAACCTTAATACTGGGTCTGCTAGAACCAATGTGAATATTATGCTTTGATTTAAGATGGCTCAGCATAGGACTTGTTGACTGATCCGATCTGCTAATGATCGCTAAACAAATGCAACATCTAACTAACGATCCGCTGTCATTAGCATCAGTAAAGTGCATCCATACTCCGCTCCTCTTTCCCAGTCTTCGTCCGCGCATGTCTAATATGAACATTAACAAGAAACAGAAAATTCTGTATTTATATTTAATACTTTCAATGAAAAGTACGGCGCTTTAACCAAAGTTTAAAGTTTGTTTAGATTCCTTACAATACTACAAATGAATTAAATCAAAGCCTCTATGGTTTTTTCTTTGTTTTTTCATCTTGATCCGACCTCGTGACTCGTGAGGCGATCTTAATACCAAAAAATAATTAATTTGATAAATGCTTCTAACGGCAGCCTAACACATTTTCTCACGTTATTAGATGGGGATGTATCTTTAATAGGTGACGTCGTATATGCGACGTAGTTTGATTAGTTCCTAACGAAAATAACCGGTGACAGATAGTACAACGAACTTTGTTTAAAGCATCTTCCTGTCTTTCAAAATACTTCCATATGATACTGCGATGCTTTCTATTGCCGGTTTCTCGACCTGTAAAGTCAAGAACATACAACGAACAATGAAAACAAACTTGGAAAACCAAAAGCAAACTGCTAGTGCTATAGGTCGTCACTTAATAATTCAATTTCATTATTGTAATATCAGGTCAAACCATTTTGCAGAGCTGACATAATTGTAGTTTTTCCAAAATAATTGTTTTTCAGAATTCCAAATTTAGGTGAAAGTGGAAACAAAGACTGTATGCTATTATACTAGATTAATGCAAGACAATAACAATAAATGTAGCAAAAATAGTAATCTTGATTGTTTTTAGGAAGGAGCCGAAGTCACGGATGGATAAACGACGATTGGTTTTTTACTACGGCCTACTGAGAAAAGAAACTCTTCATACATCTTATACTCATTCGGATGTTTTCTCTGGAAATTGTAAATATCAATAACAAAAATCGTACAATGTTTTCAATCCAGACCCGTTCTTATTTAATCTAACAATAAACATTTATAGTTAGATCCAATACCTTCAAATGAGTATTGAAATTTGACGTGGGTATAAATCGGCCACTAATCAATACATCTTTAGAATCCATTTTGAAGCACATCATACACTTTGCTTTCACTCGCCCTCTATCATCCTCACTTTGAATTCGAAAAAATCGACCGTCCAATATAGCTAAAACAAAAAATGGCAGGATGAGAAAGCATTACAGCTTTCAAGATTCACATTGAGAACAAAACAAAACTGAATGAACGTCAATCTTGAAGGAACTCAATTTTAAAAACAAAAAATGATCCAACATAAATGTCACAAAATTCCAGTAACCAATTCTAATTCTATTTTGCAAGCAATCTAATGAATATTTCATCCACCTGCCACCTATACCACCACCAGAAAGAAATATGCTCTTGTACAATGAAAATTTGATAATGCTATAAAAGCTGACTCGATTCAACTCAACCAACAATGTACCATACCAGAAAAGGAAACCACAATACTTGGCTTTAGATACAGTCAAGATTCAAATTTGAAAGTAGCACCTGCCTTTAATTGCAATAATATCTCAGACATTTTCTTCGGCCATATTAAGTACGTATAGTTAAAAATTTTAATTTCCTAGCCGCAAATACACCATAGTATGAAGACGGTTGGAGACATTGTGGATAGTATTTGTAATACTGTATTGCAGTTTGGTACTTGTCATAACGGCTGCAGAAACCGGGTGATGATTCACCTCCCCCAAGAATTCAAAGATTTCACATTTCTTGGATTAGAACTTAAAATTACTTAACATTATATAGGATAGGGCTATCCCCTCTTTTCTTGCAGCCCTGCCTGTCATGTATCTGTACTCTATACATCTTTTATTGCGACTACTGATCGGTGAAATGCGTATGTTGCAACTTGAAAGAATATGTAGTACAATTAATTACATTGTTTTATGAGATTTGCCCCTGGACTTACTGGCTGGTTTCTATTCTATTTGTGTTAGAAACTAAAATAATTTATCAAGTAAACCCCTTCAACTTTGGTAAAATCATTACTTCAACCTGGCTTCAACGCTAGGAGATACGTATTGGTTTTTTGCACTTACTTACTTATGCTACTAATAATTTGTTAAATTGAAATACAGTGAAATTAGAATCCATAATTACTGGTAAATGGCCCAGAAAAATCAACTAAAACCTGGCCAGATCGATACATTATTTTACCAAAGTTGAAAGTAAAATACACAAAATTTCTCACCTGGTATGTTTCCTCTTGGACGACTCAAGTGTTGACTACTTGTACTAGGACCTGAAGCAGGAGGTAATGATACAGGAACAGATACGGTCGGATTACAAGGTGGCAACCCGTAATGACCATCAGCATGTGCACCATAGGAATCTGTTTATGTTAGAAGTAATTCTTCAAGTTTACCCTGTATAATTTTCCCAAACTATTTTAAAATTTAAAATTACCTTCGCCAACACTTTCATTGTGCATCATTTCAGACTGGTCACCTTCTTCGTATCCAGAATACACTTGTATTGGTTCTGTTTTGAGATTATTAAAATCGATTCCCTCCTCCCCGTCGCCTTCAATATCACCAGGGTCATAGTGCTGTGAATCATCCAATGGATCAACTACTTCCGCTGATGACGGGTGAGTTTGATTGGAAGAAATCTTAAGTGTAACAGGTTCTCCCACGATTACTGGAGGGACCTCCATATTATCTCCGCAAATGGAACTTCCAGCACCACTTCCCGACGAGGTTACAGTTTCCGCAAGACGAGGCCTCTTATTCGGAGAAGGAGGAGACTCGCATCTTCCAGAAGAAACAGGAACGGATTTGACTGACGTTACTGCAAGTGTTGGCGTGGTACCTGTTCTGGGAGGACGGTGAGTCAATGGAATATCACTAGTATGAACATTTTGTTGGTGTTGAGACTGATGGAATGATGTATTTTGATCCATACGAGCCTAAGTAAATTATGAACAATAATAATCATAATTTTTAGAGTAGTAAAACAACTTACAAAAATCGCTAAAATAACTTCAGATTAATTTTTGTTTGTAAATACCTGTCGAGTATCGGTAACATTTCCAATTAGTCCTTCAATTTTAAGTTGATTGCCTGCATGTAAAAAACTGTCCACATCCTTACTGGGCAGGTCTACTTTCCCCTGATACATGAACCGGAGAAGGTACCGTAGATTCAACGAACTTACGTTTCCCAATATTACGATTGTGTTTGACTTGTCGGCTTTATTTTTCTATTCAAGGCAAAATAAATCTGTTTAAAAACTTATGGATATTTGTACGTCCTGCACAAGCGGATCATCAATGAGAAATGAGAATCATAAAGTCATCATGTCATTTTCAATCCTACAAGCCAAAGTTAACGATTCCATTAAATTATTATCATTTAGATTATCATTTGCAAGGATGACAGTACCGTAAAAAGGTCCTTGAAGAAAGAGCTGCACAAGGAAAGGACCAACTTATGTGCTTGAATGTACTCTCCATCACAAGCAAGCGTGACATCAGTCAACAAAACGTCATCTTGTCCAAATAAACTTCTGAGCCCCTCGAAAATATGCGACTTTTGAGCATTCCAGTTTAAATTATATGTGTTAGGCAACACATTGGAAGGTGTTAGCGTGATCATTTTTAATCTTCACAATGCCCGTCTGCCTGTCCTGGCCACTCTAATATCCCTTATGCTCTTACAACAACTAACTATAACAGTCAAGATATATATGTTTCACCAAGTTAAAAGATTTCTAAAAAAAATATCAGTATAACGTATTACGTATTGGCGGACCTAATTTTTTGTGCCTTTAGGCAACCTAATAATTTTACTAATTAATAATTACTTAATAATAGCATATATGAGACACCACTATCTTGAACTTGGTTCACAGTTTAATTTTTATAATGCCAATACAGCCAAAATACAAACACTATAAATAAAAATGCGTGTCCAAATTTTTAACAATAATTATTTGTTAATCTGAAACTACAACTAGTCAAACATCATTAATGTCACTAGTCACTGCTGCAAGTGCTGCTGCACCGAAAACAGTGCATTATTTATCTGCACTACACCTCTACTAGTAACAACACAAAATTAAAATTACGTCGACAATAATATTT
>JAHZNB010000611.1:0-26786 GCA_027744295.1 Callyntrura guangdongensis | reverse complement strand
ATAAGAATAACGGGGCTAAGAATAAGGACAACGGGGCGCCGCTCACGTCACACTGCTTTGCTTGCATTGCATTGTGTTGTTCTGTTGTTGCCATTTGCCACAGCTGATGAAACCTTCTAACTTTGGTTTGAAGTAAAGGGTGATGAGATGATAACAGATTTTTCAGTGCTAATCTCCCTCCCGAACGTTTTTCCTAACAATAATCATTCTCTGATTATCAGAGTTTACATTAAATTAAAAAGGTCTCTATGAAAAATTAATTATTCATTTTGGTGTTTTTATAATAAACCTGAAAGACTCAGTTGAAGACGTCGTATCGAATTTATTTGTCATATTCTACTGTTCCAGATATCTTTTTGCTTATTGTTGTCAAAATGTCAAAAGTAAGCTGAATGTGAACAGTGGTGGTTCCCCCTAGGTCGAATATAACCGTGGTAGTTGGTTTATGTTTATTGTAGTACTGCCTGTAATTGGGCAATGATAAAATATTTGTTGAATCAAGTATCATTCAGTTGAAATGGAAGAGAACGGCATAACTGAAGAACCTCTGGAGGTGGTTCATAAGTTGCAACGAGCTGCCCAATATGCTTCGAGACAAAAGCTTCAGGAGGAAGCCATGTCGGTTCAGAAAGCTGCAGATATTTCAGAGCAGAGATCACATATAGCGATAATCCAAATGGCACCTCCTGCGCAAGGTTTATCTGCTCGGAGTAATCCTGCTGTGGAAGCACCAAATGATGTTGGAGCTGTGTCGATTGTTCCTTCGTCAAAAGGGCGCATAGGTTGATATTATGTGGTTAAATATATTATATTGGTGGTATAGAACCAATAGAAGATCCTGCATATGGATGTATACATTAAAACACATTTTTTTGGAATTTTAACAATGCAGATAAGAGGATTCGAGGGCAGGGAAAAACCAATGACAAGAAAAAAAGGCATCATTGCACTGTACACGGATGTATATACAACACACCGCACACTAAGGACTTGATCCGGCATATGCGCAAGCATACTGGTACTTCTCGTACAAAGATTCAAAACTGTTGATTTGTAAGTCATCTATTAAAGCTGGCAGCCCTTTCACGTTTCCACTTACTATTTCAGGTGAAAAACCTTACAACTGCGATCGCTGTACGAAGAGCTTCACACGGTACGATAAACTTGTCTTGCACATAAGAACCCATGAGGGTTATCGACCATTTGCTTGCCATATTTGCAATCATGCTGCCACAGACTCAAGTAGTTTAAAAAAACATCTTCGAACTCACAATGATGAGCGTCCATACAAGTGAGTGCTAATACAAAATCACTCGTTAACTTTAAACTATTTGATAATTAAAAGGGTTCTGTTGGAAGTTTATAAGTGAATTATATTTAAAATAATTATGATCCACAGGTGCCAACTATGCTCTTACGCGTCCAAAGACTCGTCCCAATTAGTAGTACACTTGCGACACCATACAGGCGATTGTCCATACACTTGTACCTTTAATGAATGCGATGCAGCATTCAAAACACCATCAGATCTGTCAAGACACACGCGCCTTCACACAGGAGAAAAACCGTACAAATGTCCTTACTGTGAATACAGTGCAGCAGTAAAATGCAATTTAAATGCTCACATTAAACGACATACTAATCCAATTCACAAGAAGGGAAAACAGGGAAAATCAAAGACTGTTTCTCAAGTTTACATTGGGGAAGAAGGTATCTAAATTCATTTGATGGTAATAAATGTGTCTAGTACGAACAAACTGTCTTAGTCTTATATAATATCTCTCGGATTTTATGTATGCACAGAAAGTACAAATGCCGTTGACATTGATGACACCGACCAGCAATTAGAGACAGGAAACGTCCTTCCATTTCAGTATGCTTGCAAGTTGTGCGACTTCAAAGGGGACACGATAGGTATGGTGCGATTGTACTATAATATTAAACGTAAACCTTAACATTTTGACAAATCATAATATATTTACACATATTGTGTGGTTCAGATCATTTCAGTGTTCACATGCAAGAAAACCATCCAGAAGTTCAATGCGGTTTACAAAAGAATGGCTTAAAGATCAAGAAATCCAAAGTTTCAAAAACTCCCAAGAATTTCACAGAACACCGAAATTTTCAATGCACCAACTGTAAAGCAGCTTTTGTGTGCGAAGAATCTCTAAAATGTCACATGCGTCAACATGCTCCAGTACCAAATAGACCAGCAAACGTAGCACCTGAGCTATACACTACAACAAAAATGCGCGTGTTTCATCAATCCAGGGCAATCAATAATTTTAATACTCCAAATGGTCATTTTGGTAGCAATGACTGTGCTACCACACCTGATTATACCCTCCACGAAATGGAACGAGTGCCACTTGTACAGAGCGTTATAACGGAGAATCCCACTTTAATAAGTAACAGTTTGAACCCGACAAACTACAATCACACTTTGCAACATCAAAGCCAATTTCGCGAGGTCTGTGAAGAGAACAATATTTCATATGGTGGTTATATTTCAACAGAAGATACCTCATATCGCAATCACGGTATGAACCACGAAGTGTACCATATGCATGAAACAACTTAATAAAACTCTGGAAGTAAACACGAGTAAATAAAATACAACAAATAGCTTAAATATTTACTTCTCAATTGATTTATCAACATTAAAATGAGAAACGATTGGAAACAACTTCAGGGAAAATTTAAAACCTCGTTAAACAATGTTTTTAAAAACATCTTGTCTTGGGGCTGAAAATACAAAGCCTAGCAAAGTTTTCGGTGTTAATAATGTTACCTCTCTCTCTTGAACTCTCATACTACACAATGCGACTTGAAACAATAATTATTCATATGACCATAAGTCAATACTAAACACAGAAGACTCAAGGTACATAACAATTCATTCTCCAGTCATACAATCTAAAAAAATATTATAAATAATCGCAAACATTAAACTGCAAACGAAAACAGATTTCGTAAACTAAACTTATTAAATACCCCCTAATTTCACAATTAGTAGGAATTATTTACACAAACAGCGATGTTAGTATTCTGATAATTATTATCTATTATCTCTAACTGTTTCCCTTAATAATCAAATAGATAAAATTGAAAAAGTTCAAAACATGCAATATAACATATACACATAATATACATTGCGCAGCAGCGTCATTTTAAAAACAAAACGACCGTACAAACAATTTACGAGAATGTCAAAGGTACAGGGTACGAAGCTTTGTCTGGTATATCGATGCTCTATTTTACAAGATTCTGTTTTAATTCAAAATTTTAGGTACCTAAATCTACCCTACCTACCGATACGAAACATCACACAAACAAATCAATCTAACTATAGATGTAGTTGTAATCCATTGACTTGCCCCGTCAGAAATAAAATAACAAATATACAAATTATAGAGATAAATCAGACCCACTATATGAGGAGGGAATAAGGAAACTGACAACAGTCGTACAAAGTATTTTAGTTTATTAAACGATCTGTGGTACTAATTAATATTGACTAAACGAATGCTGACTTCCTGTTGACTGTCCCTGGATATGTGGCGAGGCCATTTGATTGCATAATCCTACCAATGCCATTTCCAGAATTTTTATATTGGTTATTAGTTTGCTTTCTGGACTTTGAGCGATATATTTAGCAACTGAAGCTTGAAACACTGGGAGCACTCGAGCTACACTTTGAAGCGTTTTACGGTCACTTGTATCTAAAGATCCTATTGCAGCATTAAGATAACTGTAAACAATAAAA
Organism: Callyntrura guangdongensis; assembly: GCA_027744295.1. NCBI lineage: Eukaryota > Metazoa > Arthropoda > Collembola > Entomobryomorpha > Paronellidae > Callyntrura > Callyntrura guangdongensis. The sequence goes on along the minus strand of JAHZNB010000611.1, from coordinate 23,017 downwards.
CAAAATTATCTTGTATTAAATTGTTTTAATTGAAAAAAGAAAAGAAAATGATCATTGCAAATATGAATCATCTACAAAGAACTATTCTTCCAGTTCGTTTATGGCATGTTCCCATTTCATAAAGTTAGTGGAAGGATTTCTTCTTTGATCAGCTGTAAATAACTTACGCTAGCTTTGTTTCTGTATCTTGTTGTATGTCGGTGGCCATTTGTTGAAGAATAGAAACATGGGTTTGATGGGGCAGCTTGGACTCAAATACTTTATTTGGTGGCATATTTTTACACAGATACATGAGAACTTGCAGATCTCCATAATTGCAAGCTTGGACAAACGCGTTGACGACTTCTCCACTTTTCGCTAGTGACAGTAAAGCTCTTTGCATTTGAAATGGATCATTCATATTTGGTGACATTCCATAATGATCTGTAACTGATACGGCAGGTGTGACTGTCCTGGGAAGCACAGATATTTCAAAGTACTTCTTCTGTTCTTGGAATGCTTGCGATAGCTCCCTAGATATTGATTCTTCCAGTTGACGTACCACACTTCCCTGCAGCCTATTAATCATTATTAATATTAATTTGCCATCTTACATAATAACTTTTATGACAGTTTAAAATTTATGAAACTTAAAAAAACAGTGTTTGTACCCGCTAATAACCCTGAGCATTTGAGCCTCAACCTCAACTTGGAGTGCACTGCTTAATGCGTCTTGCATATTATTTATATGTGCACGTAGCGTTTCCGGCATATTGTCTTTTTTACGTTCCAGCTCCAAAATTTCTTGCAGGTTATTAACATCTACATAAAATTTAATAAATTTATCATATAAATATCCAAACTATATATAAAATAAAATTCAACAGTCATATATACTTACACTGGTTGGTTCCTACGCTAAACACCTCGTTTATCTGACTAAACATCTCTCTTGCGACATTTTGGCAGCGGGGATACACAGTGTTTGTAAACATTTCATTAAATGTTTGCTCAAAGACCGTCTTAGTTACGGTTTTAAAATTACTCATAAGAGCGTCCAGTATTTTCTACGATTCAAATATAACATATTGTATAACAAAAATAAAAGCATACCTATTTTTCGTCTGGTACTTGTATAACTTACCTCACGCTGTAGCATTTGCGAAATATTTTGGTTAATTTTAGATTCAATAATACCAGTCATTTCATTAATTTGTGCTTGCACACTCAATCTACCAGGTTCGTAAAGTCGCTCCAACGCTACAATTTTAAAGATAATTACGAGTTGTATTTTAATAAGCTTTGATAGTAATAGTAAATATTGGTAAATAGTTATTTTGAACGCACTAGAGGGAACTACAGCTTCTATTTCCTTTTTCACAATGTTACCAATGCTGACAGCCAGTAATTCAGCTAAATTGGGAGGAAGTGGATTGTTGACGTTTTGATTTTTTCTTAGCTGATCCTATATACATGAAATAAGCATGTAATCCTGCGGGCAGACTTATTTTTCAACGATTTTTAATTAAAATCAAAACCAACCTGCGCTTCCATTTTTTTCATTGTTTCTTCCATTCGATTAAGACGCATTTGGCTATCTTTGAAATATACCTCCATTAATTTACGAAGAGTATGAACATCATCAGATTGTTTGAGCTCTGTATTAATTTTGTTGACTTCCCGTTTCAGATCCTTAACAATGTCATAATATATGTACAATAAATTCAATAAATAAATTGAGGAGAGCCGCGTAAAATCAATTAATTAATAATAAAAATCAATCAATTTTAAAATTAAAACTGAAAAATTGCTGACAAACCTGCATTTCTGTAGCTTGTGTACTCATCATATCCATCATACTGGTAACTTTTTCTGAAATCTGTTCACCGAAGTCACTATTATTGGCTATAGTAGCAAGAGGAGGTGGTTTCTGTTTTGTAACGGATGAATTTGGAAAATGTGATTCCGACTGTCCAGTTAGTAATGGAGTCGTTGACAAATTTCCATTTTCTACTGATTCTATCGAAACTCCAGGCTGGATATTCAGCATTCCTTCAATAGCAGCTTCGCTTCTGTGGCTTACTGTACATTAAAATAAAATTCAGTGTCGTAACTAAAATTATAAGTTTCAGATTAAACGTCGAAAGTTCACAAGTATACTGAGCAAAGCAATTCTTACACATTTCAGTATTCTTGGGACTTAAAATTTCTTCCACTTCTCTACTTGGGCTGGAACTGGAAGATGCCTTGCTAAGATTTCCATTTGTGTTCGAACTGATTTCCCTTTGCATGATAAAATCTTCGATGGCAGTACGAGGTTGTCGCGACGGACTTGGTGTTTTGTTTGAGCGATGGCTTGAAGTAGTTCCATGGCTAGAAGATGGAGGTCGAGCAACTCCACTACTACCAGGTGATATACCAATTAAGCTGCTCAATTGTTCACTCATTTGTGCTACGGATGGAGTCGATTGAGAGACGCCAGTGTCTAATAATGGCGATATTGATGACGTATTTTTACGTAAGCTACCCATATTAGAATGTGGGACTTGTTGAACTACGTTTGTAGCTACTTCTTCAGTTTCTAGTCTTGGCTGCAGAGAATTGGGAAGTTGCGTCAAACTTTTATTAGTAACCAAATTTGTTATAGGCAAAATTTCTTCATCGTCTTCGTCATCCGCCAACATTGGTTCATCTACTTCAATGTCTTTTGATACTTCCTGGTATGTCACGTGGGGTTGAAAACTTATGTGATGACCGTTAGATCGACAAAACATTTGCGGTGGAGCTATAGCTAGCATTCCTTGTTGCAAAGACTTAGGTACAATCATATTCGTCTGAATATATACCAGTTCTGTGTCGGGTTTATAATCATCAGGGTCTCCTGAAACTGAAACAGCAAGTTCAATTAAATTCGAGTATTCACTTAAATCACGGACTGAGTTAAAAATATGACTGATACTGATGAACAACGTACCAAAGTCCGAGTATTCTTTTGAACGACTATCTGTCATTTTGAAACGTGATGCCTGAGCAACATTAAAGCTCAGAACATTAAAAGGAAGCGTAAATTCTCTAATCCAGTCAACCCTGGCAGTTTCGTCATCATGATAAAAATGTAATACGTAAATAGCCTATAACCGTACATAAAAAATATATATACTTTCAAATCTGTAACAGCATGCACAAGCTATAACACCAGTCGTATACTAACATTTTTGCAAACTTACTTTACGTGCAATATCTGTAGCCATTAGAAAATGGGCAGAAACGTCTAAATCCATTTTCCATTGTCCACCATCAGCTAAATGCAAAGTTTGCAAGCATTCCCACGTTTTACATGTAAACAGCTTCAATTCTGTCATATTTTCTGTACATGTTATCATGAATTTCCAGTACTGGGATCTAAATATTTAACAAAATAATAGTTATAGTTCATGTATAGTATATATACATTGTATCATATTCACACATAATTATGCGAACATACTCTGCAGATGGTCTGATACTATGATTATCCAAAAACATCAGTCTGTCAATAGGACGTCCGTCATGAGGTTCCCACGAATACAAACACCTGGGTGGATTTCTGTCTTTATCTTGAAAGTAAATCTAAAAACAAGAATAAAAAATATCATGACATTCTGGCATTTCACTTTTGATTCTACACATTCACTGTCTTTTATAATTACCTGGAAAAATTTAACGGTGCCGTCTTTACTTGCCGTGGCTAATGCTGTACCATCAGGTGCAAAAGAAGCATCAGTCACAGGTCCAGAATGAGTATCAATAATTATTAAGTCATCTCGGATTTCATTAACAGTGTAGCAACCTTCATCGCGATTGCTCACCATTTGCACCAAGTTTCCGGCATAAATCTTTATCAGAAGTAGTTTCATGACATAACTTGCACTATAAAATTTATCAATCACTAAGTAATATTTAAATAACTTACCATATCATCGAGTAACACTGCAAATTGGTACGCGCAGTCTTTGATCGTTGCTACACCAGTCGTTAGTTCATCCGGTACATATTTGCACCAAATGAATCGTCTAAAAGTGGAAGATTTTGGAGACCCGTCCAAAACTATCTTGAAAATTTGGCAATACCTATGAGTAAAGATAAATTTTTGTTAAAAATTCAAACTACATTATTTGCAACATTAGTATTAAATATCATAATGGGAATTGTTAAATACTTACGAAAGCTTTCCCGTTTGTGTGTCTTTATTAATTTTATTTATGTAAAAAGTTCCAAACTCATCTACGAATCCTAAGTAAATGTCATCTGCTTTGTGCATAAATTCAACATCCATTAAGACACCTTTATCAACCTTCATTAAACAGCGTTCTTTCGTGTCAAGATCCATTATTCGAACAGCTCCTATGTTGTTTACTGAAATTTTAATTCGAAACCAACATTAAAACGTTGAAAATAAATTTCAACGGTTTTACAAGTGTAAAGGTTAAGTGCTTGCTTGGAAAACGTTAAGAAAAATACACCTTAGAACCAAAACGCATTAAATAGAATTCAAATAAGCATTTTTATGTGTTTTAAATAACCTTTTATAATATATGCTACAAACTTATTGCCAGCATGGGTTGCTAATAGTCGTCCCGGTATATATTGCGACTCCCATCCATAATCCACTACCACCTTAAGTCTAAATTTTGACTGATCAGATAGCTGATGTTCGTTACTCGGATAAATACGAACGACTGCACTTGAATCCCTTATTAAAAACCCATCATTTCCGTTTGCTTCGTTAAAATAAACGGATTCTTCATTGGCTGTATTTCCTTGTTCATCTGCAGAATCCTCATCTTGACTCAAAGGAGGGGTTCTCCCAGCGGACCGACGTGCTGCATATGCCATTCTAGAGTATCTCGAATGTTGTCAAAATGTATCGTCGCAACCTCCCGTCAATAATCAATACCACCTAATAATTAAAGAACACCAAACTTTTAAATATTAAAAATTTACACTACCCATCACTGCGTCGACTTATATCCTTTCAAGCTATTAGAAAAACGATTACACAGATTTAACATCTTCAATGTCTTGATTTTGCAACGACATCACCTGACGAGTCATGGCGATTTGTTTTATGGATATTAAAATATGGCTTATTATTATAAGGTTCGTGGTGGTCCCGTGTGGCACTGAAAATTTCAGTCTGAAATAAACTTTTGGAGAAACTTCGTGGACAAGGTCATCATAAGATTTATCAAGAACTTGAATTACCAATACTTTACACTACCCTTTCAAGATTCTGTACACCGAATCGATTGATTAATTATTGTAAACAGTAAACTGCCAAACACCCTTTGTGTTCCCGACAATAATGAATGTGGGACCGCATCTAGAGTAATTTACTAAATCTAGTAATATTGTCAGAACTGACAACTAGCATAGATGTATGCATTCTAATGTAAACCACCAGACGAAGCTTATAGGTATTTCGGGCCAAAAATCGATCTAAAGCTAACCTCAAGTCATGTTCAGTCCAGATTAAATATGCAATTGTTCAAATAAGTCGTAAGTACTATTTTATTTTAATGATTACAAACAAAACAATACACAAAATCAAAAATATAAATGTCCGTGTATTCGAATGTGGTGTCACGAATTATCTGAACCTTGAAAAATTATAATCTAATCTATAGTGACGGGGTGGGCGGTCTCCCAAATGTCATCGTCACCAAACGGTCAATGCTTGACGTTTGTGAAAGATTTGATACAACAAATTAACAGCTTACGATTACACTGCCAATCGCGAACATCAGCCGAAAAAGGATACACATTTCACCTATCACTAATCAAGTGCCAGATCCGGATCGTAAACAAGCGATATAAGTTTAAGGGACTATGACTAATAGTTATATTTAAAAAATGCGTACCTTACAATTTTTTCGCTAATTCCTCTGTAAGTCAGGATACCGCCGAAATAAAATAGTCATTGATACCGCCTTCAATTTTTTGTGCGTGTACAAATTGGTCATCCCTTTAATTTACTGACAGAGCTGAGAATGAGAATCCGTGTAGTCAAAACCAAATTTGATCGATAAAATTTTCAATTTCGCAAGTTCACTACTAAATATGAAAGCTTGCCGAAAAGTAGATGCTTAGTTTAAATCACCAGAACATGGAACACTATCATCAACCAACGTGAGGAAAACTGCGTACGATAATACCAATATAAATTTTTTTTATCGACATTTGTTTCATCTAGGCAGGCGAATCGTCACTCACGAATATTACGTTTACGCATAACGCATACAATCCCATTTAGTACTTTTCAGTACAGAGTACAGACTAGACACAGCCACAGCTAGTCAAGGGAGTCAAGAGTCTTGACTCAAGCTTGAAGACACTCCAAACCACACACACACAGTACACTATACAACACAGTATACACACACTATGTATAAGTACTAGAGAGTTACCCACACGCTCTTACACAAACGGCGGAGCAAAAAGTATGTATTAGTTTTATAACGATAAAAACATTCAATCTTAGAATTCGATTTGTCCCCCAGTTCAGTTCCTCCAANCTTCTGACCGGATATATGGGGTCACCAGGTCACATGCATTTACGCTCGCATGTTCACTTGTACAGTATGGACGACGCTAAGGAACTTACATATCTGAGTTATACTCATCTCGTTCACGCTGTTGTAATGCGTGTGTGGTTTTACAGAGCTCTTACATCTCTGTTATTGTCCATTGGAAATAGAAGTAACGGCATCAAACGACACACAATTAATATATGCATTAGATGAATGTTCAGTGGATTGCACACTGACGACGTTAGAGGAAATTGTTATTTGAGAAAAGTTTAATTTAATATTTGTGTTATCAACTCGTCCACACAAAATACTGTGTTTTTACGACCACAAGGACTTGCATAACAATTTACCTTCATATTTAGCTACCAGAAAAACACCCATTTTTATTTCTGTCATTTGGTTCATTACTACACTACAGTGACTACACAGTTTTAAAATACGTAACCATACTTGAGTACCGTTACTACTATTGAAGAAAATCATATTCTGACCGTTCACAAGATCCTTAAAAATACACATTTCATAGAAAGTGATATATACTTAAGTATATATTAAATTTTAGAAATTTTATATTGAAAATTATACGTTTTACAAATTCCAAAATAATCATGATCATTAAATCGTTCTTACACGCGGAAACGACGCTATAGGAAACTCATCAATATATTTTTGGATATGCGTCGGCTGGTTTTGTATTATCGTATCCAAGTATCGTATCGCATGACTGTATGTAATGTTCATAACGTGTCTGTTTGTCTGTCTGTTGCCTGAACTTTTTAGCCTCCTCCCCGTGAGAGCTTGTTTAATGCTGACCAATACTAAGGTTTTTACACGGAAACTACAAACACAGGAGAATAGTTTCCATGTAAAAGCCTTAACCAATACTACGCCAAACAGGACTCCACCCACCAAGTTGCAAACTCTGACGAAGATCTGAATGCCGAATGCGCTGTATAACCAAATTATGTTTACTGATGATACTGATGATATCGTATGTTTGATTCATTCTTTGTAAACTCATCGTTGAAACTACAAACATTTACCCATTATTTCAATTTTTTAATGTTGAATGGTGATAAAATTTTGAAACAGAGGTCCAATTTGGGTGTTTGTTACTGTGTAACCAACTCGAGTTTTTGATCGTTTCCGAGTCCATTATAAGGTTTTTGTCTCAAAAATAAATCGGCCTCAAAAGAAAGAAAGAATTGCATTTTGTTTTCATGGGTAAGATAAAGTACATTTTATTAAGCTGTGTCTCTGGAACTAACTTCCGTATTTCTTAATGAATGTTTTCCCTTAGGCAAGGAGTCTCCTTTTCTAAGCTCACATTTAAAATGTATGGAGCAAAATTGGTCTCCATAGAAGTTAAATCTACTTCACAGTGGTCAATCGAATCGGTCCCCAATGATGTTTGCTAGAGCTAGGGCGAGCATAGGTATCGAGTCGATTTCGACCTTGACTGGGGTCGGAGTGGTAGTAAACTCAAAGTATTTAGTAGCCACATCACATCGTCAAGTCACGTCACAAGACTTAAATTTTGATTCCTGACATTATTTTCTTTCGCTACTTGTGTACACTTCGGCAGTAACTTTTATTATCGCTACTTTCACCTTCACGACACATTTGTTCATGAGTCATGAAGTAATAATTTGGAGGCGAAATTTGAAGTCCGTGTATTTGCTGATCCATCGATGACAAACAATATTATTGTTATGTTCAATATAACATTATAACTTGTATACGAGTTTTTGTGTTCACATACATAACATACGAACAAAACTTAAAAAACCATGCAAAATTACGTATGAAAAAGCTAAACTCTTAGTTTATACAACTATTTTGTAATTGATTCTTTTAGTTTTTATAATTAAATCTATATATCTTACAAATTGCAATACTTTACATCTTATTTTATACCAACATTCCGAAACTTATATATAACTTATTGATTTTTAGTAACGTCAACGTGTCAAGAATATTTTGTGTCTCTGATCCGCCAGTTAACGAACAGTCAAGTTGTCAAGTAGTTAGCAGTTAGTTATCAGTTAACTTTTTGGTCGCATAGTTGAAATATTTGTTCAAGCGAGTCGATTTTAAGTAGTAGAAAACAAAATGACGGGCATAATCAACGAACCTGTTATTGTTGAGAAAGTAGTCGTCCATCCCCTGGTGCTGTTAAGTGTAGTTGATCACTTTAATCGAATGGGTAAAATCGGCAGCCAAAAACGTGTTGTTGGAGTTCTTCTCGGCTCATGGAGTAGTAAAGGAGTTTTGGATGTTTCTAAATAGTTTTGCAGGTTTGTACATTGGCTTTTAGTTGTTACGTGGTTAGTAACTTAAGTGGTAGTAAGCAGTGTAAAATAGTGTAATATAAATTACTCTACTGTAGTGTAGTAAAAAAAAAAGAATTTGAAATTGTCATTAATAGGTCTTTGATTTATGAGATCGTTATTCATTCAAAAATTTGAAGTTACAATTGACAATTGGCTTCGCTAAAACGATTTTTGTCACATGTGAAAACTTTATTTTGGTTTATTACAGTTCCGTTTGATGAAGATGAAAGGGACAAGACAGTTTGGTTTCTGGATCATGATTACCTTGAACATATGGCAGCAATGTTCAAAAAAGTTAATGGTAATTCTAGCATGTCATGTTTAAATGTTTACTTGTCAATGGATAATATGATACTTTCACAGTAGTACTCATTGCAATTTGTTCTGCAAAATTTTGTGTAAGTTTATAATTCAACCAAACTATTTAACAGCTCGAGAAAAGGTTGTTGGATGGTATCATACCGGTCCTAAATTACATCAGAATGACGTGAAAATTAATGAACTTATTCGGCGGTATTGCTCTTCATCTGTGCTTGTCATCATTGACGCTAAACCAAGGGATTTAGGATTGCCAACAGAAGCTTATAGAGCTGTGGAAGAAGTTCATGAGGTTTGTATTGGATTTAAATGTGTCTACCTATATTTGGGGTTATTTTTATTTTTACATTATTTTACGGCTGTTTTTGTTAATTTTTGTTGTATTTCTATTTATGTAAGGATGGAACTCCTACTACGAAAAGCTTTGAACATGTGCCCAGTGACATTGGTGCAGAAGAAGCGGAAGAGGTAGGCGTTGAGCATCTTCTTCGCGATATTAAAGATACTACAATCGGCACTCTTTCACAACGTGTTACCAATCAACTTCAAGGTTTGAAAGGTTTGGCCTCCCAGTTGACCGACATTCGAAACTATTTGGATCAGGTAAGTGGGGCGAGATCAATATGAGAATGTGTAATGTTCGGACAGACTAGAGACTAGTAACGAAACCGTTTTAATTTGATAGGTGGTAAAGGGACAACTGCCAGTAAATCATCAAATTGTTTATCAGCTTCAGGATATATTCAATTTACTGCCTGATGTGACAAATCCAGATTTCGTGAAAGCAATGTATGTAAAAACTAACGACCAAATGCTCGTAGTTTATGCTACAGCTCTTACACGATCTATCATTGCGTTGAATAACCTCATTAACAATAAATTGGCAAACCGTGATGCGGAAAAGAAGGAGTTGGCGAAAAAAGATGAAAAAGTAGATTCCAAGAAGGATGGAGTAGCAAAGGATGAAAAGGAGACTAAAACCGAAGATAAGGCTGCTTCAAAATAATCTTAAATTATGTTTTGTTGCATTTTTATATTTATTGTATTGTTAGCAAAGACATTTGAGGGGAGAAAAGTATAAATGTCATGTATTTGTACAACATTAACTTCGAGCCTGCATCATATTCATGCTAAGTTAATTCTACTAAATGTTGTAATAACGATTTCGTCGGTGAATTATTGAAATGTTTTGTAAATACTATTGCTTAGTATACAAAATTTGGTGTATAGTCAATGGAATAAAAATATATATTTCTGAAATGTACTTACGTTTGACGTTCAGTTTTATTTTACTTTCATCGACTTCCTGCAAATTAAGCTCTAAAGTTTGTCTTAGTGTACATTGTTAATTTGGTGTGATTTCTATTTTTAATATTAGCTATAGGCTGTAAATAATTAATACTCCCAAAGAAATTTATCAATCTACCCCACAGTACTGTACTACTTTTTGACTCGTGGTTACAAAATGATGAATCAATAGTCATAACTTGTTTTTATTAAACAGTCTTTGAAACAAATACAATATTACTCATAATATATGTCACATATAGTTGTTCAAAAATACAACTGCCAATAAGTCCTTCCAAAAGTACATGCAATATACTTGAATATACATATATATAAACCCATATATATATAAACCTTTCTGTCACTGTAAATTTGCGCAAATTTCCACACTTTAAGGATTAGTACTCGTACAGATATGCACAATAATGTTGAGAATGCATACAGATCAATTTTAAGTTTATCATCCGACAATAGCATAATTCTTGAAAGCGTTACATTTAATTTATTAGCATGAAAAAAATGAAAGACTGGTTTAACTTATTGTTGTATCAAAAGTAATTACTACAAAGTACAATCTTACAGTTATAATAAAAAAGATAAAGAATGCTTTTCATTTTCACGAACCACGAAAAGTACTAACAATTTAAGACGCTGCAGTGATGAGTTGAGTTAGGACATTACTGACATTAGCGTAAAATATACTGGTATTAAACGTGACGGGATCAATCAAATCGCTTTTGCTGCAATAAATGATACAGATGAAATGTATGAACAACAAAATACGGAAAACTTGACTTGATCTTGAAAACCAGACACTTAAATGATACACTTAATGTTTTTAGTACACAGTAAACATTACGTTTTTAAATATGGAATACTTAAACACGATTATACGAAGATCGATGACATTAAGTCTGGCTTTACAGCTAGCATATCTATTGTAGCCTTAAACGTATTAAAAGCAATTTTCATAACCATGCCTAAAAATGAGAAGTTTCAGGAGAAATTAGAAATTAATTATAAATTACAATTTAATTTGCCCGATTCAACAAGTAAATAATCAAAAGTCGTAAACAACTAATTCTAAGTAAAGTTTTTTGATTTCGACTTTTTAAAATTAAAGATGATTAAGACTGATAATTGATAATGAATAAAATTTAGGGACTAGTATACAAAATAAATATAGTGAAGAATGATTGTTAAATGTTTCTTAATTGTTATAACGGGTAATGCGGATCAAGTATAATATCGACAAGTACTTGGACTGTACAAATTATTACATCACTACTAAATAATAGATTACTTTAATACTTTGCATAAGTGCCATCCATGAGTCAGTATGTTTTCTGCTTAATAGTATTTACTATATATCATCCATTCACTCACACTCACTAACGTCTTTTAGAAACATTTTATTTACACATGAATTTAACAAATATAATTCTACTAAGTATGTGATTTCCTATGGTACATTTCATTTCGTTAAAAGTACACGAGAGGAGTTTCCTTGTGTGGGGAAGTCATACCATTGCGACCACCTCCACCTCCACCCGAACTCACATTTCCATGCACAGTAGAGTTGCCATCAGGTTCGGTACGAGCTTCAACTTTGACTTCCACACAGTGATCTGGAGATCTGCTGTTTCAGAAAGTAAAAACGTTACACTAGTTTGCTATAAAAATAATGCTATCTTCATCTTGATTTTAAAAAGTAGACCATCTATATAATTGCAAAATGGCTGTGCAAGCAAGCTACCAGATAGCAGAAAGCAATATTATTTGGATATAAGTCTTACCCCGACACAGGTGTTGAATCGGCGGTGTCCAAAGAATTATAATTTGCATTTAAGGTACCCCAGTTATGCCTGTAATAACGAATCTAATGCACAAAACTATAGCACAAATGTTGGTTTATAAAATCTTGTTTTGAATTCATTAACTTACTTTCAGCACGCAATAACCACACACGCTACAATGATGAGCTCTATCTGGTTTGATAATATGACATTTTTCACAATATCTGATCTGACTAATATGGGCTCGAGTTTGAACAGGCAATTGTTGAGTTCGAACAAAATCTTCCAAAATCTCTGTAACTTCGCCTTCACCCCGGGCAGACTCAACTCTTTCCATTATATCTACAATTTACAGTAAAGATCATGTATAATACTATATTAAAACTCATTACTCTTTAAAATAATATACATACGCTTGAAGGAGTGTGGCAATAGTGACAAGTGACATATCGAACATGTGTATGTAGTGTGTAGTATTTGAATTTGTCCACACGATGTCCCTTTATGTATGAATTATGAACTAACTTGTCAATATTATTTTTACTTACTCGATGGAATTCTGAATTTTCTGGGTACACGGCTAGACTTCGTAAATATTGTTTGCCAATAAGACCAGAGAAAAAGTACCAGCGCTACATGATATATCGCTAGTGCTAAGATCTGTGCCCATAATGGCCGCATTGCAATTAGACATAGTTGTATGACAAATGCATAATACGACCATGAAATCACAGTACCTGCAATTAAGAAAAATATATTACTGACATGCTTGTACTTCAAACTTAAATTAATTTGGCTACACAGTTACAGTTTTATTTTTTTAGATTAGAATTATTATAACTCACTGATAAACAATACAGGCATCCATTTGGTAATGTTGATACAAGTTCTGCAAACACCCCCACCACCATCCCGTCTTTCATCAGCGTATGGAGGAGTCATTCTAACCCTGGCAAAGTATAAAAATAGATAAGCGTATTTAAATATTTTAGCATTGAATCATTTATTGAATTTTTTTCTAGGTCGACAGAACAAATAACTAAACTAATCTATATTTAAATTTATAGAAACTATTTAGAACCCCTCAGTAATCAATACCTATGATACGTCCAATTCTGACGACCAGATCCGAAGAAACAACTTCTCCAGGAGCCCAAACCGATACCTGACGCAGACCCGTCTTGATAATCTTCCTCGTATTCCGTAAAATTATTCATATAATTTTAGTAAATGGTCGCACGGAGACTCGGATTTAACAGTGAAAAAACGATAAAGTATAATAACGTCGTATTTAGCCATTAATGCCTATACTCAAAATAATGACTTTCACTTTCACTACTTTCAAAACTTTCGAACCAACATGCATTGCCAATGAAGAATGAAGGCCACTGTTTACTTTCCGATTTAACTTTTCTTCACCTTACTCACTCCTTGCAGCATTGCAGCTCTTAGTCTTAGCAATACCACATATGACCATCATAATTAATAATATTTAATTATCACAACACAAAAATAATCACGGAATGCCATGTTATTTTATTATGATGATTGAAAGACACTGATATTTGCACTTGAGTTGGATTACGTTTTTTAAATTTTAATTTTTTTAAAGCATAGATTTTTATCTAAACACGGGAGAGTTCAACGGTATGATTAAGAAGTATAACTAACAAACGACAAGTTTACAAATTAATGATATTGATCATACATCATACAATTCATGCATACCATCTATTTTAGCTATAAAAGTCAGTTATCACTTATAACGTTCATAAAGTTTCAAATTTTGTTGTTTGTAATGAAACTAGTTAATCTCTGCGGGTTTTTTCAGGTTTTCATCATATCATCATTATTAGAAATCATGATCATGGCATAGTTAAATTCCGAAACTCTATCTCTTTGGTCTTTCTCAAACTACCTGAATGAATAACAAAAATCAAGATATCTACTTTATATTTAATTTACGAATTTGACGGGACCAAAAAATTACAATTAAGTTTCTGTCCATAATATCAACATCTAATTTTTAAGGGATCAAATTAAGTACATTATAATGTCAATTACACTTTTTTAATGTCAAAGAGAGATTTTTGATCAACTTCCAAAATGTTACATGTCATTAGTCATTATGCTTTTGTGATTTGGTATTGATGCGAAATAACATGATATAATAAATTTCGCGTTGGCTTAATTGGGTACCGATTTAAAGTTAGAAGTAATTTTTGCCCTGAAGTTAATGAAATAAGGAACGTGTTTGATATTTTTCAAGAAAACTTAAAAACCATCTTAGTTTAACACTATTGTTCTTTTAAACATTCCAATGTTCATTTATAACAGTACCCAGATTCAAAGGTAACAGCTGATGAAAAGGTTTGTTAAAGTGGTACTCTTTGTGGCTAGTAGTACTAGCTGGTAATGGTTGTGTTGCTCACGCACATTTGAATTTGTTTGGTAAGTGTTTTGGATTACTTTAAAACTACACTGGTGGACTTTAAATTACTTTCAATGACATCACGGTACAATATCAGGACTTGGCTCCTTAATATTCGATAACGCATATCGCACGTCCTCTGTACTGTATCGTCATTCCAAAAAACTAAATATTAGGTTCATAATATAATGGTATTAGTGCACACATGAAAGGTGTTACGTACGATCGCGAATATCGCGATAGCTAACCCATACCAAATACCAACCCAACTATTAACAGATTCAGATTACAGAGAGACATTGGAGGCAAATGCATAAGAAAAAAAAACGAGATCAAAACTAAATCTGCTGCAGCATCAACATACAGCATAAACAGTCCTCAGCAGATGTGTTATGTGTTGTGTTTTGCTTTATTGGGTAGCGCTTGGGTTCGGTCGGTCCACCGGCTGGACTCCTCCAGTCTACCCAAGAACCAAATACTCAGAAACGTGAATACGTTGGTTAGCTTGTACTAAATGATTGATCTGCGCCAGGTTTACAGAGCAAGGCTCTTACAATAAACGAAATGCATTTTAGTTATAAAAAATTTTCATATGTTTATGCTTTATTTTTTTCTAATTTGCATACTTAGCAGCAGTGATATAGTTGGTTCTAGCTTCATGTGATATCCGGCTTTTTAATACGTGATTTCAGAGATGATTGGATTGATCTGTACATGTTATGTTCGAGTAGACGGTACAGGTTCAATATGTCTAATTGATACACATCTACGACGACGCGATGTAGAAACTGATTCCCGAAAATCTTGAAACACAACAGCTCGAACAGCCGACTGTAGAAGTGTTTACGCCCGGAAATTTTTACAGACTCTACGGACGAAACTATAATAATGTGGAGCACAAGTACTGCTACTCCTGCTTTTACAGTGTAGTGGTATCATACTCGATAAAAAGAATTTGATTCCCCACTTACTAGTAGTTCCTAGTAGTCCTAAGCCACAACGATTGGGGCCAAGTGTGACTGCGGTACTGTTCATTGTGCCGCCAATCAATACAAAACTGCTTGTGTCAAGGCAAAAAGTTCTTTCTCTCAGTAGAACCGTTTTGCTTTATCTTTTGTTTACAAGACCTCATATTATTGTGCAGTGTGCACTTGTACTGGATTGTTGTCAAACATAGCAAGCAGAAACATTATTCTTTTGTTTAGTTATTCTCTTACAAGTGATAAATTGTTTTTAAACTCAAATCAAATTCAAATTAAGTATGACGGAGTGTGTTCGATGTTTGTATAAAATTTGCATAAATTAAATGTGTCGCAAGCTTTAATTTTATGCCAGGAAATATTCAAATAGAAACATTTAATTACATATTATTTGTTTTGTAAAATTAATTTTTTAATTGAAATAAGTTTAAATGGGTTATATATATTGTAGTGCACAAAATGCGACTATGAGACTTGTACTTGTGGCATGACATTTGAGCGTGTTTTGATTTTTGGATCAGTATACATAGGATTAAGTAAGCGCGTTCGGCAGTTTTTTCATTGCTTTAAATCTAGTAAGTCGGAAGTGCCGTAATGGAAATTCAACGGGTTTCCAATAACCGCGGTAAAAGGTACAAAAAATTCTGATGTTATATTTTAAGTTGGAAAAAACTAGACACCTATTGTTATTATGACACGGTCTTCTTTTCTTATTTTAACATTACCTTCCAGGGGTAGTGGAGTCACAGGAGGTGGTCTTGCCAGTCTTGCTTTTCGCCGATCCAAACCTGCCATAGTTGACACGGATGCAGACTTAGAAGAGATGTATCCAGACACGTTGAGTTTTTATACAACACCCCCGTTATGTTCTATATCATTGCAAGAGTTTGAGCAGTATGCCGTGGAAAGGTTGAAAAGTAAGCTTTACCAAATATAAAATTTATAGCAATTTAAAAAATGATACAAGGATGAAACATTTTTTTCTCAAAATGACTGTGCGTTTTGGTTCAGTGCTGCGTTTTATTGAAAGAATCAATCTCACCCAGGAATCTCGTTACTCAACGGCATACTATTCAGCAATCAGGAGTACCGTAAAATCCAATGAGCTGCCTACTTATGATATACTGGTACTATTCTTGTTTTAAATTTTCATTCAGATATATTATTACCTCTATGTTCCATGTATTACTTAACGGCGGTTGAAATTTAAATTTGTTCTACATTCATTCATTTCGCTTAATTTCATACATTTAGCACACATTTGTTAGGTCCGCTTCAAGCAACTGTGGCTATATAATAGCAAAGGGTCCCCGGTTCCCAATTGCTAATTTTTCTAAAAAAATAATGATATATTAGCATCGGTGTTAGGTTATGTTATAAAGGTAAGGTTAGGTTTTGCTAAGAAGCTTAGGTTAGGCTAGGTTAATACTGTGTAAAATTTTTAAAAAAAATAGTAAATGATCCCCCCTTTGCATTTTTAGCCACATTTGCCTAAAGTCTACCTATTAGATTGAGCAATTATTTTGTATTGCATTCCATTACTCATGTGCACGCAATAAGCTATAAAAACTGTTAATATTCTTATCGTGTTAATTTTAGCTTGGGAACAATGCAAATAGATACACAAAGGACGATCATCTTCTTGCAAGAAAGATTGACCACATTTCTCACTACTTACTTCGCTTAGCTTTCGCGAGGTACAAAATCAAGTTTATTATAAAATTCGCATTTAGTATTCAATGCCAATATCACTAACACTAACCATTTTTCATAGAACTGAAGAACAAAGGAGGTGGTTTATAGCATTAGAGGTGGACTTTTTTCGAATTAAAATGTATTTAACACCTTCTTCTATAGCGGCTGGAATTGAGTTGATGGTGCAAAAATACCATTTGCCAATCGAAGAAGTAAGTTTGTATCCAATTTTCGTGTTTGTTAAAGATCAGAAGCTAAAGTGAAAATAATTTAAATTGTTTTTTATTTAGGCTGGCGAAGAAGCACAAACTTACCAGTCAGAAATTATTAATTCCACTTTTACCGTAGCTGCTTCCAGTAATATGCAAGTATACAAAATGCATTTCACACATGCATTGGAATTAGTAAAAAGTAGAAATGTGTTTCTTTGCAATGGATATGCTTACGTTCCATATTCAGAATTGAATACAGTGGTGTCTTTAAAATTTCGTAGCTACTTATCGGAGTCACTCTCAGTAATACACAGTGTTTTTAAATATGATATATTTTAGCTTGACTTTCATTTTCATATAACACTGAAAATCTCTGGTTTTACTTATTTGTAGATATTAAAAAAGAACATTCATTTAGTTGATGATGATGAACGACTACGTCCATTGGTGTCTGGGTTTGAGAAACGGTATTTGGGGAGCGACGTCAATGCAGCCAAGTCTGGAGATAAAGTTTATGCTGCCCAACTTGACGGTGTACGTGTTTTTTATTAATAATTACCATACATAACATGTAAATGTTCATCATTCTCCCAAACAAATCAATTCAATAATATGTCAATTCATCTTTCATGGGGAAACCCATATTTAGTTTTCGCAGAAGTCCTTCCCATTGTGCATGAAGCATCTTTACGATGTAGTTGGGAAAGAACATCATTTAAAACACTGGGGTCGTTTGCAGCTTGGTTTATTTTTCAAGGGGTTAGGTTTGCCGATTGATGAAGCCACGAAGTTTTGGCGTAATAACTTTACGAAACGACCGGAAATTGATGCATCTAGGGTACTTTAATAAGAATGGTAGACATCTTCAATCTTGTGTATTATGTCGTATCTTGTATTGTTTAATAACGGTAAACTGTTTCTTAGTTTGACAAGCAGTATTTATACAACATAAGGCACATGTACGGACAAGAAGGAAAAAGAGCTGATTACACTCCATATAGCTGTATGAAAGTGATAACTTCCAGCGTGGGGCCAGGTGACCATCACGGTTGTCCATTCCGTCATAGCGATGCTACGCCTCTTAGAGTAAAATTAGTAGAAGCAGAGGTTCCCCAAGAAGGTAATAAAGATTATATCAAAGAAAATTATGATTCTACATTGTAATTTAAATATTTGAAACTTATTTACATGATTAACTTGATCTTCACTGCCAACTAGGCATTAAAGAAATAATGACTCTTGTGGAACAAAAACACTTCCAAATCGCGTGTCAGCGCTTCTTTGAATGGACTCACGACAAGCATACAGTTGAAGGAGGGGTTAATCATCCAAACCAGTACTTTCTTGAAAGTCGCAGTGTCTTAACTGGAAAAAAGACTATCAAATCTGAAAGTAAGCCAGATATTTCTCAATAAAAGTATTATTAGGTATGAGTCATTACATCATTCTTCAAATTAACTTATAGTTAAAACGGAAACAACTCGAACACTTTTGTACCAACGGGGAGAAAATGGTACGCAAAGTCAAAGTGACAGTGGCAAAACTGAAGAACATATGGATGTTACAAATGTAGATAGCTCCGCGGGTAATACAACGGATATATATGATGACGACTGCGATGCGTTGCTGGAAAGTATGGAGTATTGATAGAACTTTAGATAAATGCTGATAAATTTTCATTACAAAGTTTACGTTAAAAATCTAATTTGTCCTTTTGTTGTCAAATTAATCTGGACACAGTCGTCTTGTCGCTAATGCTTAATCCTCATGTAATATGAATATAATCTTATTATAAGTTTATATAAAGGTAAAGTTATGATGTGTTCCCAATCTGTTTTAGTATTGCATTTATTCATGTAATGTGGGTGTGTACTTTGATACTTTTGACGTTTTGATTATTTTGTTTCCTGATTTCGAATTTGGTTATAAAATAGTACAACAAATTTGATCGTGACCGTTGCTATTTCATACTATCACTGATATGATTTATTTAATATAATATGCTTTGACTGTTGTAAGTACCACAACATGTAGCAGTCAAGCTGTGAATAAATTATTATAAAACTATGGGCGAAAGCATAATTTTTAAAGTACGAAGACGTCACACGTCACCATGCACGCAACGCACACGTTGGGAAGATGCCAACGCCAACACATCAGTATCTCATTAATTGCTTTGCCCTAGACCTCCACTACTAACATGAATGTACACACTACGCGTTCAAAATAAATGGAAACTGCCCGCTTTACCAGCAAAGCCGAGCGCTTAGACAAGGTATGCGTTATGTAGTATGAAAGATCCAGTCGGTGGTCGGTGCCATTTAATTTTGATTCAGTTGTACAAACGTTACATTGCAATTTATTAGTAATCGTGACCATTATTTATATTAATGATAATCACAACCAATGTAATATTAAACTAAATTACATAAGCATTAAAATGTCTCGTAAATGGAGAGGGGGCGTATTGGTAAAAAAATCTTTTGCATTTGTTTTCGCTTTTAGTGTATATACAAGTTTGCACTGCGCAAAATGTCATACGATTTGAGCTAGTAATAAATAACAGTAGAGGCTACAGAATCTCTTTCATCCACCTAGGTATAAGTTTTTGCGGTTCTGTTTCTATTATTAATGTTTTATTAACGTGGAAAGCATAATTGTGGAGATGCTACGTGGACGTGACAAGTATGCACATAATATATGCGGTGATACTATTTGCTGAGCTTCAAAATTAAGGCCAGTTCCTTGTTGAGTGCTCAAGAATACAGACAGGCTCTTGTCGGCTGCTATATACAGTATATAGATTCAAAAGTATAACATTATTAACCAGCAAGGATTATATGTCCTCCTCACATAGCCCCCTTGCTAATTTCATCCATTGACATTATTTAGCAGGCTGTAAGTGCATATTGTAGCCAAATTATTTTTGTAAATTATAACAAAACTTATAATAGGCATGCAGAACAAAGTGACGTACAAAAAGTTTTATACACAAACTAGCTGCAATTTTAGTTATTTAGGAAGACTCGATTATCAGAGAAATAAATCTACTTTTCATTTAATTTTGATGTAGGTACACATGTTTGATGATGGTAGTATTCCCAAGTTTACGAACACTGTGATTAAGTAACCTCGTTTTGCCAGTTATTATTTGTCATTCGCACATACGGCCTGGTTCTGTGGTTGTACTAACTCCTGTATTGCATTATTGCATAACTTGTTATGGACTGTGATACTGTGAGTGAAGCATGAATCGGATCGTACGTAAATGACAAGAAAGAACCTTGTTGTAATTAAAAATGAGTGTGTTATTGGTGTAAAAATTTGTACAAGTGTGTTCATTGCCATTGTAGTTTTGAAATAGTTTCGAATTAAGCCGGTAGCTTTGTTCTGTTCAGTTGCTAAACCGCTGTGTCGTCAGTATCAACACTTTTACTGCTCCAAAATTCGACTGGCAATGCAGGTATCCAATTTGTCACATCAGAAATCAGTAGTATTTGGGACAATATTTGTCCTTGTGTTGTGCTCAAATGTGGGACAAGCCCAACTTGTGCCTATTTTCGATTGGGTAATGTCTTTCTTTGGAAGCTACGAAGAGCCTCCCTACACTTTCGTTCGAAACATCACTGAAGTAAGTTTATCGTTACTGTTTATTGTTATTGTTAATCAAGCTCATCATTGCACCTCATCGTGCACATAGGGATTCACAAATAAACGAAAATACGTCAGTTAATCTGATATTTTCACTGAATTTTTTTCAGAACATTGAGGAAAGGCGCTACTTGCCACGAAAATGGGTTTGCACTGAATTATTCCTTACTCCAAAGGTGAAGGACACCAAGCGTGCAGATATGTTTATGAGACTGTACAAATATATTCAAGGAGAGAACGATGCAGGTATTAAAATTACCAGTGATATTGAATAGGTCGGTCATTTATTTGCCTAGAAATGTTTATTGTTAAAAACTAACCTTGCACGGCCATATTTAAAAAAAACAGTCCAATTTCAGGTTTGTTAAATATTTTACCATTAAATAGTTATTGGAAATTTGGAAAATCTTTTCAGAAAATTTCTAACTTTCTCGTCTGCTAATGACAAGAATCCGTATTTCATTGTGGTATTTGTATGCTGAAATTTTACAAGTCATTTGTTGGGGGGTTAAAGGCGGGATCATGTAGCTTGTTGCAAATTTACATAATCAATTTATTATATACACTTATGTATGATTATATATGGTTTGTGTTGTACTAACCAAGATAAGAAATGGGGCAATTTGTCTTTCTCCAATGCCAAGTTCAGAGTTCACACAAAACTACATTTGACTTTCCATCGAGACGATGTTTGTTCGTTCCTATCAAGATACAGAAATTCTAAAAGGTATCAATTAGAGATACTGGAGAACTGGAGATACATTAAAAAGGCCAGGCCTACTTGGCATTTGGTATTCTGTATTTAATTTCTTAATTATTATGGTATTCGATATATGACTTCGTTGAAACGGCTTCATTTTTCTACGAGTACAGAACTTCTTTAATATTGTAGTTTTGTAGTATTACCTCACTGTGATAAGTAAAATGCATGTCTTAAATGAAAATGAATTCAGCGAAAATATGAAGTAAAATCAATAACAATAATATGGTGCCAATATTGCAATATATATAGTACTAGCTACTATACTACTCGTACTATGATAAGACTCGTTCTCGAACAGGAAAATCAGGTTCATTTCATGTTCAGCGTTACTCATGTTCCAAAATACTCAATTTGGCTCTTCAATTTTCCAAAGTAATTTTTGTGGGTTCAGAACTCCTGTACCAAACTTCGAATTGATTAAGGGATGAAAATATTTCTAGGTTAAAACTAAAATTTTCTTGAGAATAAGAAGGGGTCCTGTAGGGTCTAAAAATGATCATTTTCGGTTGTCTTACGCGAACCTATTCACTATTCTTTGAAAGGCCAAAACCACAGTACCAATTTTCATCTAAATCGGTTTATAAGGTTTTTGTACGTTATGACTAGAATTTTCCAGGAAATAAGTGACCCTATCGGGTCCGAAAATAATCACTTTGGACCCACACTTCGGCTATCGTATTTTTTTCTTGGTGCAGAACCCATGTACCAAATTTCAGCTGAATCGGTTAATAAATGAAGATTTTCGTCTGTTAAATTTTTACTTTCCCAATGAATATGACTTTTTGAAAGTGACCCTACCGGGTCTAAAATTGATTATTTTGAGTCGAGTCTTTCGCAACCGTATGCTTTATGACACTAACACCACTGTATCAAATTTCGGGCCACTCGGAAATTTCCCAGGAAATAAATGACCCTGAGAGGAACCGGGACTAGTGTACAAAAAGCAGTACATTCATTGTCAGAGTCATCTAGTGGTAAATCTCGCGAAGTAGATGGTTTTTTT
>JAHZNB010000610.1:0-11128 GCA_027744295.1 Callyntrura guangdongensis | reverse complement strand
ATACCTGGTTTTATAGTATCACCAACATTGCCACTGTTGCTACAATATTACATGATGGCTTCCATTCTCGAGAAAAGCTTTCAAGATAGCGTGTTCCGGTACGTGTTCTGCACAAAACGATGTGAAATATCTGAGCGCATTCAAATGTATTAGTCGATGATAGAGATCCGTAGGCAGAAGCAAACCTTTTAAAGTATTTACAATGTATTTGTTGTCTAACAGTCATCTTAAGTATTTAGGAAAATATTGAATAGACTCCAATTTCGTTTTATTTCTGCGATTTTCTTTGTAATACGTAATATTACGGTGATATTACAAAATATAATAATATTTAGTCTAGTCGTTCTGACTTGAGTAAGGGAGTCTTCAGAGTCCAGTGGGAAAGACAGATGAAAGGGAGGATGTTAATATTTAGAAAATAAATTAGGTGCAATTATAAATGAAGTAGTTTGCTTTTCATTGTCATTGTTTGCAAACCTTTACTTCATTTGGCGTGTCTGTCTGAATGATTTACGGTTTACGCGGAAAAAATTCAGACAATAATTAAAAATTCTCAAATCGTAACATCTCAGTATCAACTTTTGTTGTTTCTGACAGAAATGTTTTTTAGAATCTAGATTGGACTTTCTGTTTTTTCCTGAAACAATTGAAGCTGTCATTTAAGACAGCCCACTTGTAATTATAGGTAGTAGCTCTGAGAGTCGCCCACTCCATCTTGTTCAATACAACCTCTTCAAAATGACGGGAAAGTTTTATTTACGTAAAGCAGTCGGATTTCATATTGTGTGTTTTGTAATGAAAGAACGATTCATTAAAACCTGAAATATATTTTAGTCTAAAAACTTCTACGTCATTTTAATAACGAAGATGAAGGTACAGGATACCGTGGTTGTAAAGAACTTGATACTGTCTTGGAGTAAGTGGGAGTATCATTCAGGGAAGAACTGCGTATTATATTGCACAACGTTATACGTGCGTTGTTCCATGAGGTCATTATATCCCACTCTCATAAAAATGTCAGTTCTTCACTCGGTCTCTCTAAGCATATTTTTGCGTATGAAAGCTTTATGAATATGAACTAATTCCCTTAAGATATTTCACAGACGTAGTGTAATACTTTTTCCCTTTATACTGCACAACTTATACCTGGGAATTAAGAAATTACTTCCACTGAAATCTCCATTTCCCACTTTTCAAGAAAAACAGCCTTCTCTGGAGAAAATTGACTTGTGAGAGGAGAGAAAATATGAGGCTCTCTAATGCAAGTTTAAAAAAATATTTCTATTTCCTACAGAATAAAATTATACACGGGAAGGTAGATTTTGTAGTTTCATGCAGAGTTTGTCATGCATAATATTATACTTTCATTTCTATTTTCAGATTTAATGTGTAGTGTGTACTGTGTGTAGTTTATATAGTAAAGACGTTGCTGAGATCATGGATGGTAGTTAAGGTCTGAATGTAGGTTCCACCCAAAATGTCTAATGGTTTATTGGCATAAACGAGTCTGACTGCTTGGAATTACTGAAATTAGTTTACTGATGATAACACGTTTCAGAGTTTTGGAGAATGTATAAGTATTTTTTCTAAGAAAGCAGACTTTAGAAGAGCGCGAGCGCTTATTTCATTTTGTCAGGTTTTGATGCTGCCATTCGGAATTTACATTTTTGAAGTTTAATCGCGTACCAGTGTGTTTAAAGTTTTTTAAGAATACATGTGTTGTATAATTAATACAAAACACTTGTTTAGAATTTCAAAATCATGCTCGCCTCACAAAAAGGAAAACGAAGGTATCAGGATATTGAGAAGGAGCTCCCACGTCGTGTTCGTAAAGAACCTAAACCTGGGGACAATCCCTTGAAACGTCCATATCCACCTCACATGAGAGATATAGAACTTGTTGACTCTTTGTTACAAGATATTCCAAAGGATATTCCTACAACATTTGTGGAGCGGGACAAACGTGCGATGACACGACCACAAGGAGTGCTATATTTTCATGTGTTGGATATTCAGGAAGTAAAGCTGTCTAAAAAGGGTGGGTTGCGGCGAAAATAAAGGGAATATTTTTATAGTAAAATAAGTAGTGAATATACAGCGTATTTTCAATAAATCATTTTCATTACAGATTTTATACCTGGAGCATCATTTTGCATATATGTGGAATATGAATGTCAAGGAGTTATCAAGTGCTCATATCCTGTTAGTACATTCACATCCTCTAAAATTCGCATTGACCACTTTGCTCATTTTAGCGCTGAGGTAGATTTTCACAAATAAATAATAATTATGCAACTGTAACTTGTGGGTCACAAGTCACCCCAAGTTGAATGGTGTAAATATTGGTTTCATTCATATAGGTATCGGAAAGTCGGGGCGATGAAGCAAACGATTTTGTGATTCACGTCTACGGGTTCCAGAATCCGGAGCGTCACTGGTTAATTGGAAGTCAACTTTTACATATGTATAATTTTGTTCGTGACATTCATGGTATCACCACAGTTAAAATTCAAGATGATTTGAGCTACTACGTTGGTTATGTGACATTTGAGTTTGCGTGGGCGTATGGATCTTTTGGATATGGTTACAGTAATCAGCTTCTCAACACTAAAAGTCCAGTGTACGAAAGTGTTTGTCATTCCATGTTTCCTCGCATCGCTCCCAGTACAGACGATCTAATAGATAATAATTTTCGAGTTCGTGTTCCAAAACGACTTCGTCTCGTTAACCTCCACTCTCTACTAGTCCGAGTTCCAGTCGGAACAGGAAAGCAAGGTAAACCCGAAAAATCCAAGAAAAATCTACTTTCGACCATCAATCCGGATTTCGACAAAGAAGCCAAATCAGTAATCTTTCGTCGGGTCAAGTTTTCTCGGGGTCGACCAGTACACGTGGCTTTAAACTTGGACATTCATCAAAAGTTTATGGAGAGTGATTTTAATCAATCATACGGAGAGTTTATTTGCCTGCGTAACCGAAAGGAACGTTTAAAACATTTAACCAGAATGGTTGATGGACGACTGCGAGATCGCTTTGAAAACGATGCAACCGGTCTGTTCTATCCGATAAAAGATGCAAAAGATTGTAGAGTTGGACTTAAGCTAAAGAAACCTTTAGCTTGCCCACCGGGTTACTTAGAGCATCATTTGCACCCCAAATTTTGTCCCACAAAGCCGTCCGTCAAGTTGAACGATAAGGATAACGAGCTAATTGATAAACTCACTTCTGCACCAAGATTCTCAGGGTATTTGACGCATGTATTTGGCTACGCTGACGAAAAAGATTCTGTGGAAATGCCTGTGGAGAAACATGAATTTAAGGTAGCGCCGTATGCATTTCTGGGAGGTGGTCATCATGAAGACGTTGATAAAACAATTATCGAAAAGATTGGTTTTAATTTACACCGATGGTGGTATCGATTTTTGCTCGGATTTATTTCAGTTTGGGAGTACATTTTCCCTACGCCTGGAGCTAAAAATGAAGAAATGGTATATACGTATATATTATTTTTTAGTAAAAAATATTCATACATGGTCTTATTTTGGTAAAAACTCAGAATAATGTTCTAGATTCCGGAAATATCAGTAACTTTGCCGTCACCGGCGGATTCTACAACCGAATTTTACGCTCATTGTGTCCAAGAAAAAGTCTACCCAACGGTAGAAATATTGACTGAGACGAAACGACAAACAATGAGGCTGATTCGTTCTTCTAGACGAAAAGACATCGATGATGATGACGACGACATCGACGACTCCGATGAATGGCAAACAGAACCCGAGGAGGTATCTACAACTGTAACTGGCAGAGAAAAAGTAGTAAAACGAAAGCGCGATGTTAGACCTCTGCAGCACCCATAAAATGTTCACCATCCTGAACGATGTAATTCAGTTTCCAGCATGATAACCTTTACCTATCCGACTCACTGCTCATTACTTTTACAATTTTACAACTGGAGAACACCAATTTAATTTTAAAATGTTATATCCACAACGAAATGAAATTATTAAAACTTTCTGTTAAAAATAGAGACATTTAATGTTAAACAGGAATTGCCATCTATACAATCTGCTCTAACAGTAGTTACGTACGTTTAGCGGTTCGTTTGGCAGTGCGAAATGTAAAAATGGTGAAATCTTCTGTAAAAACCTAAACACTGTAGTGAATGGTACTATATGCCAGCTTTTTGCCTACACCTTCAATTAATTGAGGTACGACGTAATGTATTATGGCCAAACTTAATGGGAAATGAGAGCGAGGGGTTCATGGTGTCTACACGCCAAAAAACAGACCAACTGCTGAGTTACTTCATTGTGCAGCCACGCGAATTCTCTCGTCTTTATTCATGCTTTACACATTTTTTGACATGCATACGACCAACTACTGTAATATCCTTTTGGTGAATTTCTATGTGTAGAGAAAAATGGAAAGACGTAAAAAGGTTTCGCTGCCATCATGTCACATTTTCATAAAACCGTAGATTTTCTGATAACAGCCCACACTCTGACGCCTTGTAACACTGATAGACGATGATAGCAGATATAGCTAGAGAACTTTTTAATAAAAACTAAGCTAGTTTAATTGGAGAGATACGGCGAGACATACATGTAATGTGCATAAACTGCAGTCATGCGTCAGTTATGTGTTATGCTTTTTTTCTAATAAAAGTACAAAAAATAGCTTCGCTTGTCTCACTTTCTCAACATGAAGCAAATTATAATTGTGCGTATTTTTTCAGTGCCTTCAAAAAAAAATTTCGGGTACTTCCACATTGAACATAACGGTGTTTTATTTTTGCTTAGTACAAAAAGCAAATAAAAATTTAAACAACATTGTATGCTGGAATTGTATTTATAAGATATTTTTTATTTGTATATTCTGAATTACCCACTTTATTAAGGAAACTTGCAAGTTTACGGCACTTCAGTGGATGAAGGGAGTGGGAGTGAGGAACACTATCATATATAATATTTATATACGCTAATGCGTATAGTGCAATAGTAAATATAATGATAATAATATTTGGGTTGTAAATTCTCGGGGTTTCTCTATTAATCTCCCAGCTTAATAAATAACATTCTCATTTCATTCCGTTTTTGCTCAACCTCAACTCCCTTTCAACTGCTATCTGACTGCAATTCGGACATTTTTTTTCTTTCGGCCTCGAGTGAAAAATGTTTCGTGAAAGGAAAAGGAACCCACCTCGGTTTCTCCGGTGTCGTGTCACTACAAACGTATACACACGTATACAATACTCATGACAAAGTGTACTTTCCGTCGGCAAAGACTACAAATACAAAAGATACCAGATGTGGTGGTGGTAGTCAGCTTGAAAGATGATCTTCTCTCAGAAACATTCACACGAACGCTTCCATTTTGCTTTTCAGCAGCAGCAGTTAGAAATAAAGATGAAAGTGGAAGCTATGTGACATGAGTAAATTGTACATGGTACAAACGTGATTCCAAAAAGAGTAAAAGTGAAAGAAAAACGGAATGTTTTTCTTTAAAAAATAGACAGTTGTGCAACTAAACGTAAGTGATAGTGAGACGAGGGAAAGTATGACAACATATTTAACGTTACACAAACTCGCAGCAGACAAAGTAGACAGGAGGAGCAACAGGAAGTTTTCCATCCACTGCCAAACAACAGCTACCACACAATTTTTTTCTGTGCTACCTTTTCTCAGAAATGATATCATATGGCTTGGTTAGTAAGAAAAGCAGTGGGAGTAGTAATGGATATCACTTTAGTCTTTTTTTACTTACAATGCACATTTTAGCTAACACACATACATATACACATACAAGGGCTGAATGCATGTCAAACAAGAATGGGTAGTACAAGAAGAAAGATTTCAACGAAAAGTGCAAGTTGCTACTACCACTACTGTATAAGAACATTAGGGTGTTAGCAGAGAACATAACGCTAGAAAGATTCTTTACAAAACAAGACTTTCATAAAAACTGCCGAAAAGTTGGTATTTGTGGGTCCCTTAAAAAGAGACAAAAGAAGTAGTGGTTATTGCTCAAGTGTATATGCATATAGAAAGAAAAGACAGAGAGGAAGAAAGAAATTTTCTATAAAATGTGCTAAAACGCACCATGAAAAATAATATGAAAGGGAAAGTAACGTAAATGTAATGCTACAGAGTGGTACGGGGAAAAAGGAGAAATGGAGAGATATGTGTATGTTTTGCATTCACATTTCACCAGCAATGATGTACACGTACTAGCGAGTGCTGTAGTGGCAGCACATCTAAAATAAACATTTTGATGCTTTTATTCTACTACTCATCTTGTGCGTTTACAGTAATTCGCGTTTTTCATGAGAATGAGCTCCCAAGGCTCATTTCATCGAGAAATACAGACTTTCCTTTCTTTTTAACTAACGTTTACTATATCCTCTCAAAACCCTCACAGTTATGGGAGGAGATAAGAGTTTTGAGCTTCAGTTTTGCTCCCTGATGCTCTCTCAAGACTAATGCCAATACTGCATATATAAAATACTATAACATATTAACGTATGATGCTTGTTTCTTACTTTTATTTACTTTTGATATGGTATAGGTATATGTAATACACATGTATATTTTTATATTCTGGTACAGTTCATATACCACACGAACTAATGATCAGACTAGGATGAAATTGTATGAATGCATTAGTCTAATAAATATCACGGGGAAAGTAAAACAAAACACTAACGTACGAAGATGCCATGTTGTTTTTATATAGGAACATTATCGGGACAAGATGTGGGCTTTTTGATGGTTTCTGTTTCATTTTTGGAACTGCCTTGTCTCCTCTAACAGATCACTAGAAAACTGAAAAACGACAAGTTGGAAAAGTAGCTGTACTCCGTTTCAATTAGCTATACTCCCCTCTGTCGTTGGTTGCAAGACTGTGCCTTTTGTGTACCAAAATGTCATTCTCTTTCATTATCATTTTCCCTTTCTTTGATATTACGTTATCGTCAAGTTTCATCGCATACTTCCTCAAAACAATGAAGTTCATCAGAATAAGTAGTCCGTGGTTTAAAACCGACTTAGAATTTAATCAGTCTGTGTTTTACTATAGCAAGAGCGAGCGAGCCAGTAGTCCTAAAACCATGATGTACTTATAGGTAGTTGAATTTCAATGCTTGGTAGTAAAATGAGTAAATACGGTGGTAATAGTGATACAGAAACGACTGAATTTGAAATTTCAAAGTAAAGTCTTCCAAATGGATCTAGAAATAATTTTATTTTTCACGAAAACTTCGTTTTATTTCCGCCCAAATTAAATTATTATTATAATATAGTTTCTTTTTCGTTTTTGTTTTACTTGGGAAGAAGGGGATAATACAGCTATTATTGGAAGCAGCAGACGCCCGGCATTGTCCTTCTACAGCTTAATGGGACATGAACTCGAAGTAAGATTAATGAGACTGCCAAATATCTTAACTTCATGAATAAATGAACGCTGGTAATGTGAAAAGCGAGTTCATGCGACGAGTGTGTAACTTAGAAAGAGACATTCATATATAATCTACCAGGGAAGAAAAACAACGATGAACTATGAACGTGCTTGGCATGGCTATTAGGTAGTAGAAAGTTCCATTCGGATACATCTGCGTCTATCATTTTGATATTATAAAAGGGTCTGAATGCGATAAACAGCTTTCACCCGGCCGTATTTGTGTGAACGAAACCCGGTTACAACATACACAACTTCGGTTTCATCCTTAAAGCTGCAATGCAATGAAACCAGAATAAAAGCACCACGGCTGCTACACTATCAAATAATATACTACATATACTATTATGTTACAGAAAACCACTCTTGCTTACTTGTAACCAGTTGAGTGAGATTGAAACAGAAGACTCTGAAGACGGTCGTACTATGTTAGTCAAAAAATGATGTTTCTTTCCAGCTGAACAACAGGATGAAATATTACTGTGTAAAGTGCAGCTGTATGGAAGAAGGAATCGCTTTGAGATCCTTTGACTAACTATTTAATAATAATGGTTTTATTAAGTCATAAGAACTAAAAGAACTAGGACAAAAAAAAACTCTGAGTAAATATACAAAACTGCCGTTTTGGTCGTTCTTAAAATTTTCGCTGAGGTTGCAAATGTAAATATACCCACATCAAATGTTATTGTCCTTTGCTGGACGAAAAGAGATAACAGTAAAATAACTAAAGGGAGAGAACATGATTGTACTAATAGCTTTCTCCTTGTGGACGCCTTTGAAAATATTATTTTGTTTCATGAATAGCTTTCTTGGGTAGAGGTAAGGACATAAGGTTGGTTTGGGCCCACATAGAAAAACAGAGGTTTGATTTATCTTGTGATCTTAGTAAATAAAGCAAATACATTACGACTACGACTTAACAGCGTTTATATACCTGGCTACAGATGTTGGGTAATAATAGCTTTGAGGGAAAATGAGGGGGTAAGAGTAATAGGATTTTAACTGTCCGTTCTTTTACAATATTTTCAAATTCGTAATATGGTTACATAGATTTTCTTCAAAGGAAAGTAGGTAGTCATAATAATAATCTAGTATGCAGTTATATCTTTTTGTCGTGTTCAGCATCCTGGAACAGTTGGTAGAATGAAAACAGAACAAAATAGCTTTTGCTGCTTTATAAAGATGCGGCAACACTGAGTTAAATAGAAAACAAAGTGGTTGAGGTGATTGGGTTCCTCAGAGAAAGTAATTTCAGTTTCTTTGAGGGTTCGTCAATCTTCATTTTAAGTTATTTTATTAACTGCCTATGATAATCTCTTTGATAAAAATCTTTTAAACTTAGGAATAAATATCCGCACACTGTCCTGATCGTTCTGTATTAGTAATTTTCTTAATTTCACTAGTTTAGGTCTTATTAAAGTATTAGATTCTAACTTCTTGTACTTCTTAATACGAGTTAGCAGTTGCTTCCGACCTGAGTCTGTAGCGAGTTTAGACTTGAAGTTCTTGAAAAACTTTGCCCACCTTTCATCTAGACACAATTTTTTCTTTGTTTGCACACTCTGTGTTTGCTGTTGTTTCTTCTTGGTTTTCGCTTTCCCGAGTTTCTTGCTAGTGGTCGGTGATTGCTGCTGCATGGTTATTGGTTCACCTAAGTCTTCTGTCTCTTCATCATCAACATTATAACCCACGTCACGCATTCTCGACGACGAACTTGGTGTGTCTCTATTGAGTAGACTTTTGTCATCTTGTCCAGAGGATCTAGATGCCCCAGCAAGAACTCTATCCATTTTGCTTTTCCCACTACTACTACTGCGTCTTTTATTTCTTGCTTCCTTCCTACTCTCCTTTGTAAAGATATGCTCCGAACCTCTGTAAACGGCATGGTAGTAATTTACTTAATGTACACAATCAATACTTAACCATGCTAAAGAAACTTTTCTGCCACTTTGTGCACATATTATAACTTAAATATGCGGAGATAAAATTATAACATTCAAAATGAAAATGAAATGGTGATTTAAAACAAATATAACTTTTACCCAATCGAAGCAGCCTCAAAAGGAAAACCCAATATTTTCTCAAGCCATGTAAACAAGTCGTTTGGGAAATCAATATCCTGGAGCCAGTTCTCAGCTTTAGTGGGGCTCAATAGAGAGGAAATATAACAAAGGCTAGGATAAACATGATTTGCATATTCCTCAACCATCCCACTGGATACAGCCCTGTTTAAAACAAACGTTAAATAGCACAGTACAAAGACTAAAAGATAAGCAAAACACAACAACGTGTTTAGGTACTAAACTTATTTCCCCAATGAATTACAAATATATACTAAAAGGAAACAAGCCTTGTCTGGTGCAGCATACTATTGCGACAGAAACGAGGTAATCTTACCAAATCCGAGATAAAATTCCTACGATGATTAGGGAGTCGCTTGGATGATGTGAGCAACTTATCATTCCCAGCCAATACCCAACGGCTCTTTCGCATTCGTACTTAATCTGCATTATTTGATAAAGAAAGAAACTGTAGAATCCGGGAGCTTGACTTAATTACATCAAACAACATAAAACATGACATCAACTTGTGTCTATCATTGTAACTAAAAAATACGACAGGGAAAATTTAATTGCGTTGTGTGCTGTAGGAGGGTTTGTTCTGAAAGAATTTTTCCGTATTTCGTGTACAGTACAAGAGTTAAGTCACTTATGTTTTTGTTCGTCGTCAAAAAAAACGTCGTGTTCAGTGCAATCAGAAGTCAAGTCAAACAGTTATTACGAGCTGCCTACTCACCTTTGATAAAAGTAGAAGATCACGCAGAGTTAGATAAATGACCCAGTTGGCCCATTGCCGACTTGGAAGACGGATTTCCTGCAAGTTACCCTTGACACGATACGTGTCTTTACATTGTCGCTTTTCTACCCTTTTCTTCCCTTTCGCTTTAGATTCAAACTCGAAAGCATCTTTGAACTTGTAAAATTCATTCCAGCATGTGTTTGATTTCCACCTCAAAACCAGCGTCAAAATTCGCTTGGTTAACATGAGAGCTTTTTCAAGCCTCAGTTGAGTGCCCTTTCTAACTACGAAAGCTCTGAGAAGATCTAATTCGCAAGCAAATATTGATGACTTCTCCTCGATTCCATACTTGTCCATTTTGGAGCGAGTTTTAAAGATGTTCCTGCAATTTGTAAATAAAGTTAAATTACCAGAGTCAAGACAAGACCATAAAGAAAGATGTATCTGTGCTATGTAAATTTTGTGCAACCCGAATAGTAATTTATGCAAAGAGATAATCAAGACAAAGCAGTAAAAAAATTAAAACCTTACTTACATTCTAGTTTCTCCATCCTTCACCGACACTGTAACAAAAGGTGGAGCAGCAAGTTTTTCTCGCTGATTAAAAATGCCTAATGTCATTTTTGCAACGGTAACGGTATCCATATCCATTACACGTGCTTTCAAAATCCCTCAACAACACTAGCACAAATAGTATTACCAGATATACTTGAATTTCACTCAATCTCCTTTTCACGTGGCAAGTAATAGATCGTTAACATTTAAGATTAAGTAGCATTCTATTGTTTCTTTAAACGAAGAAACTCACGTAAATACGACACAGGATCATAACAATAATATACCTAAATAAGTTACGTTAAAATATTTAATGCAG
>JAHZNB010000609.1:0-19607 GCA_027744295.1 Callyntrura guangdongensis | reverse complement strand
CTTCAGTGAATATATATGATATATTCGAGCAACTTTCTACTTTCTCATTGTCAGAGCACAATTTTTTATAGTACTTGTTGGATAATTAAAGAAAATATATCTGTCTACTTACTATTCTTAAAATTACGATAAGTACTATTTTCTATGATTGTTTGTGAACATAATATTTTTCTGTCACATGTATTATTGTGTCATAAGTACCAAAAAAGTGTCACGAATCTACTACTGTGCTGGTAAAGAATCTGTGCAGCTAATTTACACTATTTTCATGAACTTTTTATCTAATAATCATCCTTTTTGCATCACATATCACAACTTGAATGGTATCTGTAGTGTTGTGTTGTATTTGTATCTTTATTATGAAGTTTAACAGCACATCAAAGCATGCAAGAAAAAATAAAGCCAGCGTTTCTCGTCAAAATTTCCCACTTTCCTTTATATTTTGAAACAAAGACATGCATTGCTAATACTTCAGTTAAATTACACAATATAATTGCAAGGCTTAAAGTTATTTTGACTTTTGCTTTGAAGTGTTATTTACGGGCAATAAAAGGTAAAAGCTAAGCTCTACACTGATTTCCCTATAAAGAGGCATGTACGAATTACCTGGTGATGATGACTGCTAGATGCAGTTCCAGTACTACTCTGGGTTCGTTTTCCTTTCATTGTAGTAGGCCAAGCTTTGCAAACACCTCCACCACACCCTGGGATTCTGGTAACGTATGTTTGGTTACAACAAATGGGGGATGGTGAGACAAGGGTTGAAGCCGGTGCACAACTTGTCGTACCACCAGTCGCGTTTATATGGTTAGCTGCTGCTACGGAAGCGTATCTGTTCCCAATCAACGGTCGTACAAACTTACAAGACGTACAATCCACAATCCCACTGTCACTTGAAGCTAATTTTCTGTTGTTCCTGTTCTCTGCATTAGTGTAGTAGTTGTAAGGCAAAGTAGACGGTCTTGGTATTAGGCTAAAAGAAGGCGCTTGAACTAGCTTGTCTCTCTGTTGAGTGTACCGAAAACCATCAGATTTGAAGTCTTTTGTATTCCTATAGCCAAAGTCAGGAGCGTCATAAAGGCATTCTTCCTTTGTCACCACTTTCACATCTTCTCTAGAGCAGCAGTCTATTATTACACGGGATGCTTCATGATGACGATGCGGAGGATACGTGAAAGGAGGAAGCGGACGAGAAGATGATGATGCTGCTGCGATTAAGATATTATCCAAACATTCCTTTTGGTAGCGATCAAACTGTTGAAGAATGCTGGTGGTAAGAAACGCGTCAGCAACGGGAACACAGCAAACAGGTCTCTTGTCACAATTTTTGCTAAAGCTGCTCAATCCATGAGATCCTGGTGGGGGTGGGGGAGGAAAAGATTTCAGTATTTCCCTGCCTAGAGAAAGCAACAAATCTAATTAAGTCCAGTGCCGGATACATTTTACATTTATACATCTATAGAATAATAATAAAATGTACTAAGAAGCTTACACATAAAATGCTACTGCATGATATCAGCACCAAGCAGTAACAACAACGGACATACCTAAGTTTATAGGTATATGACACAAAATATTAACACATTTTTAAATATTTGGGTATGGATAGATAGTCTGGATAGATGATAGAGACAACATTGAAAGAGAGTATGTTAGGTAGTTAATTTAATAAACACGTAACGCATACACACACGGTAACAGTTTGAATGTAGAGGTACATACATCATGTCATGGGGTTTTGCCACAACAAACATACAACATGAAAATTTTAGCCAAAAAATGAACAAACATGCTGTTTCAATAAAACTGCTACACAATTTTTACACTACTATCAACTATCTACACACACACACACACGAATAAAGTTGATTTTATTTACTAACCGGGCATTGCATTGAACATTTATTTATATTAAAGTAAAAAAAAATGTTCCCAAATAAATACTACATCTTTATATATACGCTCTAGCAAGTCTCAAAAAATATAATAACAATACAAAAATTCATTTCTATTCATTGATCAGATAAAGAAATCTGACCCCTTGAATGGGGAATGTTCGTTTTCCCTCTACGCTGGAAAAAAATACGAAAGCCTACGTTATGATGTCGTCAGTGACAAAAATAAATAAAAGTCCGTCAAAGATCAAATCGTATTAATGTTTCCGTTTTCCTCTTGAACTCTTGCTTTCTCTATTGTGTAATGGAATACCTTACTCGTGAGAGGAAATCAATGCGCTATTTGTCATTTTGCTTGTATGTCCACTTGAAATGGATACATGTTTGCTTGATGCTCAAGAGGAGATGATGGGAAAACTGTTGTTCACCTGGACGTAAAAGATTTGCTGTTAAATAAGCAATGGTGAATGGGTCGGCCGCCTATATACCGTACGTGTACAAAGAACGGTTGATGTTTCATGATTGTAGCCTTTATTTTTCTTGACGGGGAAGCAGAAATGTATACAAAAGAATTTTAGGCTTAGTTTTGTACTTTATATTATATCTCTCTCACTTTTCCTTTTAGAATGAGCTTTTTTTTTTTATGAAGACGACGGGATGGGAGAAGTGAAAACTTATACCATGAAAATAAAATGATATGAAAGAAAAGTGGTCAGCAGTAGTCGGCACTCTTTACTCAAGTATGCACTGAATAAGATAGTCCATTCGTTCTCTACTTACGCCTCATCCCCTTTGGTTGGTGATACTTTTTCAGGGGATATTACATACACATAGACAAGTGGACAGAGAAATCTTCTCTCCTTTCTGGTGGTTCACAATATGACAATATTTACATTTACCTAACCTAAACCAAAGATGAAATTATTATCCTGTGTTTCATGCTCAGAAAAGAACAAGGGGTTTTGGAGTATGGGATTGAATATGTAGCTACTTCTGTACTTTTATTAGATACTCGAGTTGAAACGGATATAGGCAAAACCTATCTGAGAGTTTTTTTACTTTGTTCGTTATTTTTTTCATTCTACGAACATTCAGAATAAACAAACACAAAACCGTGCATTTCACCAGTCTACATTATTTTTCATTTTAAATCCTTTGAGACATTCAATTTGTTGTCATTTTTCTAGAGTATCACCTCTCACTTTTGGTGAATTTAACGAGAATGTAGTTTTACAATCTTCCTCTTTTCGTAATCCTTTCCCTGCTTCTTCAATTGTTGTAGAAATTAGAAGGCTTTGTTCAAGTTGTACAGGTACACCTCCGTTCAAACACTCACGTAACGTTTGATCACTTTAAAAACATTCTTTCAAGATTTCAAGTGGTCAGTACCAATATATTGCCTCTCGTATTGTTGAAACCTTTTTTTGCTAAATGAAATTGCCCCGCACGGACTGTAAATATTTATACGTTTCAATCCGACAACTTGGTAAATTTCGATGGTCGTGTAATTCACAATTTGTTTATTCTTCAAAATATATTCGATCAAAAAGCAAAAAAGAATCCTTTTTAAAACAATACAGACTCCAGTCTTTTGTTGATGACTGTTTTTGGAGAACTCGTTTCTTCCATGGACCTTTACATCGAATATTCTGAATGCGTGTTCATTGATCCTTTAAAATACACGCACATAGCATACAAGCATACAATACAAATATGGAAAAGACCAACCCTTTTTGCTACACATACAGAAAGACATATAAAGTTTCTAAACATCCAGCGTACTCTCGTACAATAATCGGTATAGATTTTCACCCCACCAAGTACTTGCAACTTGTATCACACCAGAAAAAGAATAAATTACATACACATGTCTACGCCAAAGTAGATTCAGATTCAGGTGTTACACAAATGTACTCAGAAAAATTACCGCTGCTCTCTGGTCAAAGAACTTTATATATCAAAACTCTGTCCCTGCTAACGTAAAAGTAGCTAATAATAAAAAAACCGCCAGCAGAAATAGTTGTGATATGCATCTCTATTCTATCCCTACTTTCCATTTTTTTTCATTTCATCCCTTCACTTTTACAAACAGAAAACGGAAAGCGGCACCAGGTACAACAGCCGTCTTTTACCGGAACAACGACAGCAAATGCAACTGGAAGTACAGGAAAATGTCATCGAATCATCCCTTCCTAAAAAAACACACTTCCACCTATCAGGTTAGATAATTTACAGTACCGTACCGCTTCGCGTATAATGCTGTTCAAGGTACGAGTTATCGGTTTGCAAAACGTTCTACTCTTCCTCCCCTGTAGAATATTGTGCAATAGAATATATAAGCTCTAGTATAATATTAATGAGCAAACATAAGGTAACATTGATCTCCCCTTGATAACAATGCAATGTGTATACAATATCGCAGCAGCAATAGGTAGCAGCCGTACCTATAGCCAGGCAGCATTTCATTGTACACAGAGAGCTACCCCCACTAATACTGGCGCATTACGCATACTTAGCTTTGGACTTGGCTTGTCAGAACAGTTCTAAATTGAATTTAATCAACCCTCAGTATTCTATTGAGTTCGGCTGGTCGTGTCTCTATGTGCAATGCAGCGATAGCCAAAAGTTGGCAGTTGGGGACGGAATACCTTACACAATGAATCATTCCTCGTGCATGCTGACTGCATGCTAACAATAGAACCTGTGAACTATCCAGCAGGCTAAAAAAGCGATCTCTCATCTCTCATTTCTACCAATTTTTCCCTTTGCATACAGCAAGAAAAAAACAAGTATGCGTTCGTGCATATTGTGTATCGTAGCAGAAAGCGGAAACTTAATATAATAATGGAATACAGTATATATCAACTGTGTAATGTAACACTTGACCAGTCCATTTTTTTTATTTAAAAAAACGAAGAAGATAAAATTTGAAAGTCTATCTATACCACTTTGTTAGAATGATATAAAATATGAATCTTACATACACATGATTATTTGATTATAATATAATAATCAGTGCGTTGGATTGCCTTTGCATGTATTAAAGTCATTTTTTTTAACTTTATTTTGAGTAAGTATCTCAACATAAAGTACAAGCAAATACGATGACAATAATAGCTTAGATTGTGAAAATATGATATGCATATGCATCCCAAAAGAAATATTGTAAAAAGAGGGTTTTCTATTGAAACACATTTGCATTTGCACACACTTGGTTCTTGCATTTTATGAAGTTACAATGAGGTACCGACCGACGTGTTGCACTTTTGTAGACTTGTGAACCCGTGAAACCTTTTGTTGTTCAGAGCTTCCATGTGGAATACTTGGAATTGGTGTAACATCTTCTTCTATAGAGGTAAATGCTTCTACAAAAATAGCCACGTTGTTTTTGTTTTTTTTAGTTTACTTCGTTATTTTCTCCATGTTATTGTAAAATGATCCTATTAAGGAAGTACATACGTACGTGTCACTTGAACTAGATATATATAGCATATCACTGGTGGCATATTTCCTCTGTAAGTTCGGAATAACTTGTTAGTGAATAAAGTCCAGAATTCTTGACAGTCAACTAATCAATTCTGCAATAAGGTCATCCCGAGTAAGTACCAATTAGCGAAAGGAGGGGCACTATACTTTCTCTTGGTTGTTGTTGGTGCCTGATAAAATCTTTCATTCTGACGTGGTATGCAAAAAATAGTAGTAGAACAAATTAAAATAACATTGTCAATTTTAAACGGGTCAGTTAGCACCATCATTCACGCAGATTGTATGTTGGTTGCATTTCACTAAAAGTATAAACACTAATGTTAAATGTCAGGCTAATTAAATGAGTTTTACAAGGACATCGGAAAGAATTACAACACAGGTACAAGATTATAAACAAGTGATTGATGAAGTTCCGTTCATTTGAATTACATAATGATCATAAATTATTATATATCAACTCTAATTATCATACATAAAGTTTAAAAAAACTAGCATCAAGCTAAGAAGTCATTACTTTGGAACTACGTCGTATAAAACTGATTTTGCCCATGAAACTAACAACCATGAAAATCAATACCAAATTAAAAATGTAATCTATTAAAATCCTTTTCCCAATAATCATAACAAATGTAACTTTTCTCTTGTATGATGTCATATTTTAAAAAATACACCAAAATATATGCAGACGCTGGTTTTCTGAATACGTACTGATTTGAGGGAAAAAGGATGAGTATTTGTGTAATTGAATGGTACACGCAGCCACCCTACCAAAGAAATTTGAGAACTTGGGCTGTAACTTTCCCCTTTCTTTGATTGTGACAGTGTTGACAATTTGATATTCCGCCGTGGAGAAGCACACGTGCACGCTTTGCTAGTTAAAAATGTAGCCAAATTTTCCCGTGTCCGTTGTATACAATGAAAAGTACAGATACACAAGATATTACTCTTATTTTCCTTCTCTTTTTTTGGTCTTTTCAATAAATTTAGAAGATTTTTTTCTTCTACAAATTCCCTAAACAAGTTCATTCGTTTTTCTTCGTACATATTTTCCTAATGTTTACTTCAATTCAATACTTGGTTTGATTGACAGTTAAGAAAAGACGGTAAAAGTATGATACGATACAGATACACAAATCTCAAGGACTGCTTGTAGTTTGTAGAAACTTGATCTTGATCTGATTGTCGCAAGTTTCACTGTGTATGCTAACCTGTCAAAATTAGTTGCTTACCATACCATTTTGAATAAAAAAAATATATAAGGATCTTTCCAACGTGACTTGAATACAATAGAGAGGAGTCAGTCCATGTAGATAAAAGTAGCCAAGTCAAAATTTGGAAAGGAAAAATAAATCGAATCATAGAAGCTATGGTTCAAATGTAATGTAAGTCACGACAAAAAAATAACAAAAACTTCTTTCCACGTGTCAATAATCATGTAC
Source organism: Callyntrura guangdongensis (assembly GCA_027744295.1). Lineage (NCBI taxonomy): Eukaryota > Metazoa > Arthropoda > Collembola > Entomobryomorpha > Paronellidae > Callyntrura > Callyntrura guangdongensis. Next base: position 12,787 of record JAHZNB010000609.1, on the reverse strand, counting down.
CTCTCAATCATAAATAAATGAGCAAAGCAGTCCTGATAATCATAGGTTTTGATAACGACTACAGCCAATTTAAAAGTTTTACTGTCAACTAGGACATCTTTTCGCTCATTTGCAAGTCGGTACAAAGTTTATTATACTATGTATATGCGTGTGAAGTGAAAGTTATAATAATAATAAACTTTAATTTAAAAGTACAACAACGGATATCATCAAAGACATGACAATTCAATACATAAAGATACACACAATACTTAGATAAACTGACATGATTTACATGCTGTCTCCAAGTGTGTAATGTTATAATGTAAATGTAGGCAAAAATTTTCTACAAAATGCAAATGTTCATATTCTGTTTTTTAAACCGCCAATAAAGATATCAAAGGACCTTTAGATGTTCCCCAATTGAACTATTATTATACCTTGTTAAACCCGACAAACGCGTAAATAAAGTTTCCACAAACAAAATTCCACATCGTTGACTTCATTTTACCTCTTACAATAACTATGAAACGGCAGTAACAGGAAATTTGAGAATGCACTTTGGAATAAATAGCAAAAATGTAACATCATTTCACAGACATTCATGCAAAAGATGGAGACAGAAAACATACAATAGCGTCGCCGCTCAGAATAGGTAGTTATGCTGATGTTCTATGTTCAAACATTTTTCATTGTATACATTTTACATCATTGCCAGCTGAATACACATTACGTAGTTGTAAGTGGTAACATTTTATTAGCTTTCGCTTTTCGCTTTTTCTCGCTGAGTTTTTTAAAGGTAGCCAAATATTAACAATGTAACTTTTTAAAGAAATGGAAGCAAGTTTTAAGCACATATTCTTATTGTTTTTATTTTCGACCAAATGTACTGTTAATTATCGTCTGTACTTTTCGTAGACTTTCAAAACATCGCAATTCGCAACACATTTTTTGAATTGTGTCCAAATAGTACGTTGTGGTAGGTAAAATATAGTGTAATTTTTAATAAATTGAAATGAACCCCAACATTTTCAGGAAATTGACTACATACAAGTTTTGATGCGTGCTCTCATTTAACTAATAACAATGAAAAGGTGCAACGCAGCGCATATTCTTCAAATATTGAGTGAATTGGAAACATGATCAAAGTGAGGAAATGAAGTTATCCAATGATACGGCATTGATTTTATTAAGTACATTTGTCAAGAAAACATACAATTCTTCCTGAATGTACGCACACAATACAATATGTACTTTACCAGTTTTGGGGTTTGTAATTGCATAATATTATGAACCGAAAAAAGAGTTCATTGAATCGAATAAAACTTTAGAAATGGTGGATGAGGTAGAAACACATGAAAATCTTACTTCAACTACTTTCACTTTCAATGTCGTTTTCCGAAGAAGTTTCAACACTGCACTGGTGTAGTTGCACGATAGGGAAACTTGGAGGAGTAAGTACAATATTAGCAAACGACATGATGAGACGGATTGTACGTATTTACGTCTATAGTTGGAAGTTTGTTCCAGTAAACTCTATGAAAATACATACCTACATAGATAGAAAGCAACAAAAATAAACCGGCTTAATCACTATAGAGGCGCTGATGAAAGATTTGTATTGATACAAGCTGATTGAATTGATAAAAACTTGATATTTTGGCTTGTCGGTTGACCTGGTATCGCTATGCAAAGTTTGAGCTAACTTGGATAAAGTTTAATTTTTGACCCCCAAATGACCCCCGGGGGTAAACCAAATTTGCTCAAATTGCAACCCTCAGAGATGCCACTAACATGAGGCACCTGTGTGCCAAATTTGAGCCATTTTGATTAAAGTTTAATTTTTGATCTCTCAAATGACCCGTGGGGGTCGACCAAATTTGCTCAAATTATATCCCAGAGATGCCACTACCCTAAGGTAAATGTGTGCCAGATTTGAGCCAAATCGGCTGAAGCGTCTGGCCTGTAGAGTGATGACGAACGGACAGACAAACACGCTAATCTCAATACTCCAATAATCGGCTTAATAACTTTTGAAAGATTTTATATTGTAGTATTGTTTATATAATATTTCTTATTTACTAGGTGGCACTATTGAATTCTAAGAAATTATAATGTCATCCGAATCTAACTATATCTACGATATCTAAAATAAAATGACAACAAAAAGGATAGCGTAATTTTGGGGAAAAGGAGAAAATTCTTCTTTTACTATCGCACCGTACAACTGTACCATATTTTGCGATTGCAGCATTATTATTATTATTTAACTTAACCCATAATAAATCTCTGTTTTTACAAATTACTAGTTCTGCATCTAATTACAAGCATACTGCCGAAAAGGAATGAAAAGCGATGAATGGGCAGCAAGAACAATATAAATTATTAATGGCTAAAGTTTTGGGGAATTTGGCTATCTTTAGTGCGTATATCCAATTATTACATTCCAAAATGCAATATACTATCAAAATGAATGAAAGGTAACGTTGATATTCTACGCTAAAACACATAATATCACAAGACGAAAGATTGAAAAAAATAACAAAAGGAACAGACCTTCAGCTCTATTACGAACTGGTGCGAAATTAAGGATTTGGCTTCTGCTTTCATTCACCACAGGAATCTTCTTATTATTAAATACTTTCATGACGCATCATTATTTCACTGAAAGTAAGAGTGAAATGTTATACAACGCTAGTAAAAACGTCAATAGACAGTTAGAAAGTAGGATTAAAGACAACTATCGACACTTGTCATTGGGAACAGCCAGTAAACTGGTTTTTAATAAGCTCTTTGGTTTTTACTATACATTTTTAAAATTTAGTGAAGTGAAAGTTGTGTTAAGTTGATACAACAAAAACTAAACAAAGGTAAGATTTGTTAACGTCTGGCTGTTATTGCAGTTGAATCTATCCACTTTTTATTTGTATTTAATACGCAGACTAGTAACGTAAATAGAAATTACCATAGGCATTCAAGCTATCAAAATTATTTAGTCATTTTGCGGCGGTGAAATCATCATTGTGCAAATAATTTAGCACAAAAGTCCTTGCTGTGCACAAAGTAATATTAGTGATGAATGATATTTGTAAAGGTGAGGATTCAACAGTAACTACCTTGTTTTAGACGGCAGGAGAAAGTCGAGTAATCTAACTACTCCAGTTTTAAATCAGGGCATTTTCGTTCTAGTAAACGTCACGCTGTCCGGTCAAAAAATCTCGATCACGGTTTATATATGCCACACACAAAACTCAATCCTCTCTTCGGATGTCAATCTGAAATCAGCAAAAATAGTAAGAAAATAACAAGTTGTATTTACATTAGTATAGTCCAGTTGTTAGCCTCATAAATACCTACTAATCTTTTCATTCATATACAAAAGGAAAGCTTCAGAAGATTGACCAATAGTGATCTATTTTGACTCACCGTGTCATTTTCGGTGTTCATGTTCATGTGGCAATTATTCCTGCATTACATTTATGCATCATTAACACAGCTTATATCCGCACACAATGCAAATGTTGTAATCAAATCATTGACCAAAAACGGAAATACTTGAGGAACCTGTCCCTGTCGTCACACCGCTGTTATGCTTTCAACGTTCAACATGCATATATAGCGTACTAAACAATATTTTGCTGTAAAATTTACGATAAGCTTTGTCCACAAGCTGTATATTTCATTACGATTACCGATAGGTACACAGGGTACAACAGCAAAAACACTACACTAAAATAAGATTAAAACTTCCTATTCATTTATGTACAACATCAATGACACTAGTACCAGTACCAATTCACTTGTTTCTCCTAAACGCTCATACATTTCCAACGTCACACAAATCCTATTACTTGTGTTGAACGTAAATCAATCATGCACGATGAACAGGTCAAGTTGTATTGAATAGGTAAAAGTAGTACTAAAAATCATAACCGCTAATTATGCATTGTTAGGGTTAACATACCTATTAAAAACAGACTCCTACAAGGTGATGCCGTTGCGGCTGGAGAAACACTGTGGGTACTTCTCTTATTAACTTTGCACTAATCAACCTTAAACTGTCTAAAGATAATAAATATTTCCCCAAGTTGTGTCTGTGTTTCCGTCATTTTTGCAAGTTACACCTGATGATGATAATGGAGCACAGCTACCATAATAATGGCACGACGGGACGAGCAAAAAGATAAGATTAATTCGGTTATGTTTCACTAAATACATCATCCATTCCATCCTCATTCTCCTCCGTTTTGTCTTGTTTGTTCATATATTTTTTTTACAATTATTAAATCAGATGTCGCGTCCGTGTGTATGTATGTATATATTGTATAATCTGTGTACGCGCTGCTGCGTGTATGCTGCTGATTCTCATCATCATCGTGCTGTTTTGTTGGTATGTCTCTTTTGCCTCCTGATACACATATAAAGTTTTAAAAAATCTACATATTTTCATTTGCATTGCATAATGTATGTTTTTATGCTTCAAAAACAACAGTTCCATCATCTATAAATCGTATCATTGCATCCTTGGTACTTCAATATTAAAGTATTCCATTCCATTTCATAAACAGGCAGTAAAAACTAGAGAGGCTGAAAATTACTGTGAATAAGTCATTAATGTGAGCAGCAAAGTTTTATGTAAAAAAGATCGGATCAGATGAGATGAGCGATGTATAAGTATAAGTATAAGTGTACTGACATGCAACTCTCTGCTTTTCTTTTAGTTCTATCTAAGGCTAAAAAATTAATATATGTACTTCATATGAGTCATGACATAATAATGATATAGAATGTATGTACATTATCATTCTATATGGCTGCGGCTGCACGAGTGCATAAAGTACGTGAATCAGTAGTAGCAGTAACTAACTCCGCAGTGAAGCGTTCCATGCCATTTTTGTGGAACTGGTGCAGTAGGGGTATTAAAGTGTTGGACTTGAGCAGCAAAACATCCAATAATGACGTACTCGAGTTGTTCAGTTATTCCATCGTGGAGCTCATAAAAATCTCTGTTGGTCACAATAACCATGTATATCATCATTCGTCATAAACAAGAAAATAGTGAATATATCCAAGAGCATATTGATGATGAAGGTCGGAGTAGTTCATAAAAAATAATTAATGGAAAATATTTCATTTCATGTTGTTATAAAGAACATGTATGTATCATTGTCAATTGTCGGGATTGTAATTGTAGGTAATCCATGTTGCATTGGTGGTACCGACATATATGAATGTTTCCGTGCAAAATCAAACGAAAGTATTTTTAACGATTTCCGTTACTTGCTATTTTAGCACCTTTGTGCCCTCTGGATGAAATGTGCGAAATAAGATAGTTTCAAGAAATCTAATTAAAACAAATTTTTAAATGCGAAAAGACTTAAAGAAAGCATATTTTATTAATAAAACTTGTTCTGCAAAATGGTTGATCAAAATAGACATTGTGCATATTTAAAGGCCTAGCGGAATTATTCAAAGTATAAACATATTAAGTCATGAGTAAAATGTTTAGATGCTTCTTCTCAAAGGTTTCAAAATTATGTTCTTAAAATTATGTTAACTGAGTATTTAAACGGCAGTAATCAAAATACGGCAATAGTAAAGCGGATGTCGGACGGTTGTGTGTGTGCTAAGCTAAAACATCAAACTAGTCAAACACCATTCCTTGTCTTTCTTTACATGCTTTGTTTACAAATAATCTGGCCCCAGAAAATAAAAACAATTGGTTTTAAAATAATTTATATTTTAAATATTATTTAAATTGATGTATTATGTATCACCCTCTTATGCTCTTCTAGTGCATAAAATTTCCACAGAATTTCAGCAATTTGGGGTAATGTAACCACCAAAAAGAAAAGAAGTCCATGCTGGGGGTTTTATTTACAAAAATACGGGGTCTTCCGGTTGTGTCTGGTTACTGGTTCATCATAATGCTCGCTCGTTATATTCGGCACGTTTTGTCAGTCAGCGTATTTGATTTTCTTCTCTTTTCCCCAATTCGTAAACCGGTAATTAGTAGACTGGTGTTTATAAAGGTTTGTGGACAGTTTGTTTGTCACAGAAGTTCATTTTGTTGTTGGCACAACAGATGAAAAGACGTAACACGGGAATATTTACCCACCTAAGTCAAGATTTTTTAAAAGCTATCGTTATACTGTATACTAGTTGTGTTGGGAGTTTTTAATCTGCTGTTTTTTTAAACAAACAGACCAGAGGAGTTCGTATTTAATTTATGAGCGGTCCATCTTTCGTAGGAATTAAATTTTGTCCAGAATGGTAAGAAATTATTCACCGTTGAATTTGTTGTAGTACAAGTATTGTATTTGAAGTGTGACAGTGACAACTGATAACGTAGAACAAAACGTATTATTTTTAATTTTAAGCATCTTAAGCAAATGAACATGAACATGAATTATAAAAATTTTAAAATGCGTGCATCTTTGAACTTTGAATGTAGCAACAACATGTTGTACCCTCGTGAAGACAAAGAAAATCGACAATTATTATATGCCGTAAGTAAAGTAATCATTGTTTGTAGTATTACGACATGCTATTCTGTATTAATTTGTAATTAACAGTTATTGCAACCATTCTCAAATATTATTTTTATTTGTAATCCAAATCTACAAATGGAATTTGGCATTATTGTTAATTACATTAATATTATCTGGTATTACTACATTTCAGTGTCGGAATTGCGACTACAAACAACTGGCGGATAATAATTGCATTTATGTGAACAAAATTACACATGAAATCGAGTAAGTCAAAACCATTAATTGAATTTAGGCACACGTATACATACACCTATATTAATCTAAATGTGTGTATTCCAGCGAACTCACCCACATTGTCAGTGATGTCATTTCTGACCCAACTCTTCCCCGCACAGAAGATCATCCGTGTCCGAAATGTCAAAGCAAAGAGGCTGTCTTTTTTCAAGCGCAAACTAGAAGAGCAGAAGTTGGTTAAAATTTTGAATTCTAAAAGATTTTATTATTGGTGTATCATCAGTTTCAATCAGTGTGTATTTACAATTATTTTTGTAGGATGAAATGAGACTGTATTATGTATGCACCAACCAGCATTGTACTCATCGATGGACGGAATGAATGAATTATATGTATACAATTCATTTTTTTACATTTTCATCGATCTATGCTTTGAATCGAATTCGTAAAGTTATTTTAACTTACAACAACTGAAGCTATTTTGGTAAAATGTGTTAATAATATAAAAACCACAATGTCCAAGTTTAAGATTTTTTATATTAGATTTAATTGTATGTACTTATTTAAAATTAAATTGCAATTAAAGTTGTAAAAGTTTTTCGTAAAATAGCCTGATATAGTATTACCATTACCTATGTATTATTCGTTGGTCTGTGTGTAAGTCTCACATTCAGAAGGCCCGTTAAACTTTGGGAAATAACTGAACAGTAAAATTGTGCTTTTTTCAAATTTATCTGGCGCCCAAGAGATTCATAATTATTCCATATTTCGTAACCAAACGTTATCTCCCATATTAATTCACCTATCATTAAGTTCCTAAGAGCTCTCATTTGTGCCAAATCGTAATAGACGTAGAAGTAGTAATAGTAATACAGCAAGAGAATATTATGTGACAGGTGGTGCTGGGGTAACTTGAAACATGTAATTTTGGGTTGGACAGTTCTTCAACTACAGTTATCTGTTTATTTATAATCAACTAGAACAATCTATTTGCACCTTGCACCCAGTCTGCTTTATTGTTTTGGCACGATAAAATGATTATATCTGTCTGTATGCCTATAGTCTGTCTTAATCTCAGTAATCTAAGCTGCATCTCGTACCGTAGCCTAAGTTTTTGTCTTTTCATGACTTTCCTTCTCGTTAGAAAAAACTGTTGATACTTACACACAACACGTACGTGTGGTATTTCAGGAAACCAGAGATGCATAATGCCTTGATTCATACGTATATGAAATTCGTTTAATTAAATGAGTTGACTACGCAAGCGTTCACGTTTTATCATTAGATTACCGACAAGTTAAAAGAGGAAAAAAATAAAACTTGCCAACACAACATTGAAGGTACAAACTTAACTTCATGCTTTTGCTTTACTTTTTACTAACCAATTTAAGATTTCATTTGTCTTTGTGTATTTCACAATTTGGCTAGCGGCTTTTATTGCTGTTTTCAACTTAGTGTCAGAGGTTATCGGTTTCCAAAATATATTATATGCCAATATGATTTTTTGTTCACGAAAAATATGAGCACATCAAAGATTTTTAAAAAAAATAAAAACTAGTTGCAGCTAGAATTCGTAGTTCTACTGAACTCTCTATTTTCATTTCATACTTCAATTTGCTTTTCAATTCACTTTTTGTCATCACCCACGGACAAAGTCTTGAGAAGGAGTGTTTGTTTCATGAAAATTATGGGGACGGTTCCTAGTTTAGCAAATACAGCCACAGGCGATTGTCATAAAAGACTGGATTTATTTGATAGCATTGAACACTACTCAATCGTACAGAATAGTGAAGACGGTCGCGTTTCTCCAATTTACATCAGTTTACCTAGTTTACCGGCAGTTGCGGCTACGGTAATATCTACAACCAACTTTCCTCGTGACGAGAACGTGTATGAGCAGAATAGCATCAATTTTCACAAATATAATAAGAACGCTGCTCTCGTGGAATACCCTCTCGTACCAAAACGTACATATCTTCCCCAGTATATAGAAAGTCACGGTGGTAGTAGTAGTAGTGTTCCTCGTGATGTTTCAACAAAACTTGCCGATCCCATTTCCAGTTCTAACATTTCTACCAGATTATATTCTCAGCACAGTAGTAGTAACACCACAAGTATTAAATCAAGCATTTCACTGAATCATCAACACTGTAAGGAAGAAGGGAAAAGTATCATCAGAAGTAGCGATCATCCGTATCCAAATTCAGCCTATCACCAACAGAATAATCACCATCATCATCATCATCGTCAAAGTCAAGGTTCTTTTCAAGAAGATTGCTATTACTACTGCATTGACGAGTGCACTTTTCTTGATGTAAATTTGTGGAGAGACGAAGAGCCACTTTACTCGTTTCTTCCATTCCCTTCAAATTCCAGCAACGCGTCACTGACGAGACCCAGTACAGGAGTAAGCTATTGCCCAACTTGGTCATTTCCAGCACCAGAACCAATTGCTCCATTATTACCCCCAAGACTTCCTCGCAGAGTGCTAATCGGCAGCTCGTCGTTCTCCAAGTATTTGTCGGACATTTTGGAAGCATCAGTTGAAGTGTCTCAATTTAACAACAGCAATAATCACAACATGGGTTTGGGAGATCTTAGCCAGGACCCGGTGTACACAAAATTGGCTGCATATTGGAAAAATAATGCAGCCAAGTTGGACATGAGGGACTTGTTTAAAAATGACCCGGAACGATTCAAGAAATTTAGGTAAGTCTGAGTACCACTGTCCTCTATGTGCGTTAATACATCAAATTATAAGTGGTTGATGGGTTGGCTAAAATTTGTCGACAGAATGAATCCAAACCTTCAAATAATTTATGCATAATAATTATATTCTTACCTGCCAGAGATATGGTAAATCCAATTTAGTATTTATATTTGACCTCTGCGCAGTTTTGCAATGAATCTCTGGCAAGTGACAACTGTGTATTTATGTTTGATTGTTTTCCTATTCAGCCTGGAGTTGGAGCTTCCCGACCCTGATGGAGGTTCTCCATTGCTGTTAGACTTTTCTTAAAAATTTGGTTGACGACGAGATTCTAAAATTGTTGTTGGAGCTCGGAAAGTCCCGTAAAGTAGAGGAAAGACGGGATGAGATGTTTTCAGCTGGAAAGATCAACACCACCGAAAATCGTGCTGTCTTGCACATAGCTCTACGAGCAAAACCAGAAGACCCTGCTATTAATTTGGAGGGGAAAAACGTTATTCCAGATGTGACACGTGTTCTCAATCAAATGGAGCAATTTTGTAACGACATTATTGGGGGAAAGTGGGTTGGCTACACTGGAAAAAAGATAACTGACGTTGTTAACATTGGTATCGGTGGTTCTGATCTTGTAAGGGAGCAATATACATGGAAAGTACCTTGACTTTCATTTTGCGCGTTGTATAGAGTTGTTGCTCCAAATTTCTTTCAGGGTCCGTGTATGGTTTGCGAGGCTCTCACCCAGTACCGGGTTGGGCCGAAATCACACTTTGTTTCAAATGTTGATGAGTCTCATCTCACCGATGTGTTGAGTCTTGTTAATCCTGAAACAACCTTGTTTATCATTGCAAGCAAAACTTTCACCACTCAAGAAACTATTTCAAATGCACAATCCGCTCGCAAATGGTTCCTTCAGCAGGTATTATTTTGTTAAACTCATCAACCATAACGCGTGACCGTGATGTGAGATATTACACTAATGCTGATATTTTCTGAAAAGGCCAAGGATGAATCTACAATTGCCAAACATTTCGTGGCTCTCTCTACTAACATCCCTAAGGTTAAGGAATTTGGAATTGAAACATCATTTGAATTTTGGGACTTTGTTGGAGGACGCTACTCTCTCTGGTCTGCTATTGGCCTGTCAATTGCTTTGCAAAGTGGATTCGCCAACTTTAGAAAAATGTTGGATGGTGCTCGGTTTATTGATCAGTCTTTCAAGAGTACTCCACTTGAAAAAAATGTAAACTTTTAACAAACTGCAATAAGGGTTGAAATCTACATATGTGGAAACTTCATGTCATATTGTCTTTATCACTTTTTAATTAATATTGTTCTTATGCGTTAGGTTCCAGCAATCTTAGCCCTGTTGGGTGTCTGGTACAACACCGTACTAGGTTGGGCGTATCCCACCAGATTCTGTCGCTCCAGAACTGAGACCACATAAGTTCTTTTCTGGCAATCGACCCACCAACATGATATTGGCTAAAAAGTTGACTCCTTTCACTCTTGGAGCCTTGATTGCTATCTATGAGCATAAAATTTTTGTGCAAGGAAGCATCTGGAACGTTAATTCTTTCGATCAATGGGGGTAAAATCACAAATTTAATAATCGCCAATTTAATCTGAATGTTTATTTTAAAAGAGGATCAAGTATGCATAATATAAATTTATGAATCATTTCAAAGGGTTGAACTTGGAAAAGAGTTGGCTAAGGCAATTGAGCCGGAACTTGCCGGTACCTCCAAGGGCAATCATGACGGATCCACTCAAGGGATTATCGAATTTATTCTCAAACACGGAAAGTAATCTTCCATTATTATGTTAATTCAGTAGAAGCAAGATGCATTGGTGTAGGTATTTACGTTAATATGAGGATTGGTGTAATGAAATGATTATGGAGTTAATGCTAGTGATGAGTAGTAGAGGACTGAAAAATAAGAACATAATATTACAAAGATGCTTTAGTTTCATTTTTTTCGAATACCGAAGTAAATTTAAATAGCAAAAATGATATAATTACATATATATTTGTTAAAGGAAAATGATGCAAAAAATAAAGGGGTAAATAGCAATGGACAAATAGCTTTATGATGGTTATATTATTTGACAATAAATCATAATTAAATTCTAGCGTGCCTGAACTAAAGCTGTTGCATAATTATGAACGAAAAAAATTATAGCATGTCTTTTAAATTCCTGGAGAAGTTCGGATTATAATGGGCGAGCGAGACTTGTCACTACGACATGAAAGTCTACTTGGCTGCATTTTTCTCCGTTGTTGAAGCTCATCTCGTCGGCTGATTCGAGAAGTCCTTGTACAATACCACAAAGGGCACTGAAAGGGCGATTGAGCTCCTGTTCGATATGTCGTCCGTTGTCCTACAGGCATTACTGAGGAACCAAAAAATCGACTTCCGTGTAGTACATTATTGGTAGATTTTCTTCTTCTCTGATATTCTCGCCGTAATTGCTTCTTCTCCCACTTTTCATACACCTCCTGCTTCTTAATTTTTAGCCAGGGTTGACGCTGAAGTCTTTTCAATTGCCGTTGTTTGAGATCTGATATTAATACCATTTTTCCAAGAATTGCTCTTCTTTTGGTTCTAACGCCTTGAGTTCGAATGAATTTCTTTCTTTTATATTTTAGTTGGTCTCCTGTATGGATTTATAAAAAACACGGTCCATTGCAGATTTGCGTCCAACGTATTTTATTTGCTTGCCAAATTAATTTCTGTAATGACATACTATGATGAGCATTATAATCCGTACTTACGTTGACTTTCATTCAATACTGGTGTCAATGTGCACAGCAAGACATTATGCAATTGGTCGCCATTTGGAAAGGGTCCATTTGTAGCAAAGGTTCCAATTGGCTGAATGCGATAACTGTTCATTCCCGAACTTCTCACAGTCCGTTGTCCCCACAAAGGCGATATGGGTAGTGATGGTCTTCGATTTGGGAATTGAAAAGTCGATAGACGAACATTCCCAAAGTTATCAGTAGTTGACGTATTAAACGAATTATTTAGTGACGCTGTCCCTGAAAATGAATAGTTAGGGTCAAAGGAAGTGTTAAATGACTCCATAATAAGAAAATCCCTGGTATTCTACGAATGTCACACTGTTCCTCGCTTCCTGATTCCTGTTGCAGCCTGGAGCAAAATATTTGGTCCCTCTTGCTGGAACCAAACTGCCTACCTCTAAAAACTCCATTGAATGTATACATACTTTAGGGTTGGATGGAAAACTTCAGATTTTTACGTTTTGTGAAACTTGCTTGACCACAGGTTTACACAGTGCATTCAGTCACGTAAAATTGTGCATGTAATCTAACCTGCTTTAAATCCATGATAGCAATGCAACAAGGGCA
>JAHZNB010000608.1:0-30614 GCA_027744295.1 Callyntrura guangdongensis | reverse complement strand
TATCTAGAAAATCTCACAGTGAAAACAGGATTTTCTCTTTCACGTAAGCTACTTCCAAATGCACGAGTTGTCATCGATCGTGCAAAAACGAGGAAAGCAAACAGGGCAGTACCGCCACCCAAAAAAACAACGATGATTCCACGGCAGCAGAAATTCAGAAAAGAAAGAAAGAAAATCGCAGAAAAAGATACTATCTTGTTTGTATAGGAAGTTCAGTTATGTATCTTCGATGCCAAAAATGAAAGCGAGACATGTTTTGTGAAGTTATTCCCCTAAAGCAATGCTTTCTCTGCTACTATCATCGCTACCACAACTCTGCTTCTGTACTCCTTTTTCTGCATCGACAGTTGGCCCAGAGAGAAGAGAAATGACGGTGTTGAGTTACGTGCATGACAATCTAGCTTACGCTATTATTGAAAGAAAACTGGGAGAAAAGAGTTAGTTTATCGTTTTATCATATTTACTTTCTCTCAAACCGCTTCTTTGTTGGTACATGGTTTTAGAATTGTATGATCCATATAAAAATGAATACAAAGTTAACCTTAATATTATGCATAATATATTGGTTCTATTATTCTCGGCGACACAAAGTCTTTTCTAAAACTTTTTTTTACCAAAGCCAGTTTAACCCATTGATTTTATCCAACTTTCACTCTGGTTTTCTCTATGAGAAAGAAGAATCCTGGAAAAAAAGTCAGGATACAGAGGAAGAGAAAGGGAGCAGAGAAATGCATTTTCTAAACCTAGTTGGGTCGTTTTTATTCTACTACTCTAACGTCACAAGAATCTATCTTGTTTTTTCTTACTTTCCCTCCAGTACTTACACAAGATGTAGTGGTAGTCGTACTGCAAAAGCCCAGAATGCAGGAGTCTGCTGGTACAATCAGAGGCAACATCAGAAAGGATTTTTATATATTGAGTATGTTTTTCGTATTATGTTACCCAATAGTGTCGGACGAAGAACAAGTCTCAAGAAGAAATTTTTTCTTGGTACCACCACCGCTTTCTATCACCATTGAGAAGAGAGAATCTGTTTTGTGTGTTACTACAAAGTTGAAGAAAAGACTGAGGGAAATCGATCCACGCGGTCGCTTTCTCTCTATTCTTCTCTCTTTCTTTTTACCCGTACTACAACTATACATATTTTCCCGGCATTCTTAAGAGGATGAGGCTTCCTTCTTTCTATCCTTATATTTTAGTGAGTGGGGATACTCTCCCGCCGCTCTGGAGAAAAACCTCAAGAAGGAAGGAAGGACAGCTAAAAGGGAACGTGGATACTTTCTTCCCGAAAAATAAATATACACTTCAGCTTGCATACTGACTTTGTTCACGCGCATTTTATACTTAAGGCCCGTATATCGACCAGATATACTACGAATTGAGCCACTAAACAGGCGAAGGCCAAAGCGCTGTTTTTGGTACTACTTTGCAAGCAACCTAGTTAGCGGACAAGCTACTCCGTCGACCGCTAAAATTCTCGGGTTCATTTCTGTAGTTTATGTATTTACTCTGTCCACTCTTTTTTTCTTGCTGAAAATAAAAGCTTTTATTTATGTATACGAGCGAGAAAAAGTTTAATGTGTTTTTCATCCCCATTTTATCTCTTCGTGTTGGCTATCTTCGGTCAGCCAAAAAACTGTTTGGCTTACTTTTTTGAGTGGTCTAGAACAGGATGTAGGAATAACCTTGATGGATTTGCTTCCATTTTTCTTTTTGTTGTAAGGTCACAACATTTTTAAATTTTTAATGTTGTAGGGTTATAACATTACGCCAACAGTTTGCTGATATGGCGTCAATGTCAATTAAATGCATTCTGAATACAACCTACCACCAGAAAAAGCTTAATGGTAACCACCACGTCGTCTGAAGTTACCTATTATAGCCGCCGATTTCCTAATAGGTATACTAATAATCAATCATGTAAGAAATACGTAAGTTTGTCACAACAAATTAGCTGGTTTTTCATTTCCGGCAGACGCATGCAGAGACAGAAAGAAAGCCAAAAAGACGCTTTAATAGTGGGACTGTTTACACGGAATAATAATGACGTAAAGAAATAAACCGTCTTTTCCATTAGTAAATAAACTTAACAGAAACAGACGAGACAGGAAGATTATTATACTGGTTTGGGGTTTTCGGGACACGCGCCCAATTTCAGAGTTCCATCAGAATTATTGTCAGTAAAGTGCTTTTTCTGCCTTTCTTTCTCTACCAACCCCATTGTCTCTATTGGCGAAAGACTTTTAATCCCGTCTGTTTATACGGTAATCCTCGTATATGGTATAACAGCAGAAATTGAAAACGGCGTGGGCGAGATGGTGATGTTCAACAGTCAAATGGATAGCTCGATTGGGTTATTTGACCTGCAGCAGACGTAACAGACAGCATCCGCTTAGCAAATGTGTGTCTGTGTTTGTACACTTGTACACCTGAAAAAACAACCTTGTCAGCGTCACATAAACCCAATAAAGTCGGGAAGAATTAAGCCTGTCTATGTACACACACCGGTGCACACTTTAGAAAATTACTTAGGCAAAGAGGAGCGCCGAACGTACGTGAAATTATTGGATAAGACGGAGAAAATCTAGTCAAAGTTGACCGTACTAGGTACTCACTTCCGCCGTCTTGCCGGGTAAACTTTAAAAGGGACGCGATTGAATGAGTGTTGTAGTAAGTAATGGCAGTTGGAGGAACGACGAAATAAGTGAATTTTCTTTCTCTTTTCCCTCTTGCTTTCTCCTCTTCTCTTTTAAAGTAAGAGTCTACTACTTATGCACGTATTCAGGAAGAGCAAAAGTGATCATGCTGGCTTGACGGCAATCTTCCATTAAAAGCAGTGGGAGTGACGAGAAGTGATCATTCCATCGTTTTGTTCTCTTCTTCCTCCGCTTACTACTTTCTCTTCTACCAGAAAAGAGACCGAGAGGAAGAAATCGGCGAGCAAAAAAACAAGTCGCGGTTGCGATAGGTATTACCTCATGAGTAGAGGTGAGCCCTCCATTTCATTATACAGAGAAAAAGTGATGCTGTATAATATTATGAGAGTTGTTCTACTTGTGAGGTCTCATCGACCGAGAAACCAACTGAACTACATCTTCTTTTATTATCTCTTCCAGTCAGTCAGAGAGAGAGAGAGAGAGAGAGAGAGAGTTGCAGAGAGTAAAAGCGAGATACGTGTGTACATGTGCTTGTCTGTGAACTGCACAATGTGGAGTACTCTTTTTTCTCACGTAGCTTATACATAGCTTGACGTAGATAAGGAATAAAACTACTAGTAGCTGTTATACTACTTTTTGTAGCACTGCAGCCACTACAACAGATATACAAGATCTGTCGTGAAAAGGGCGCGACATCCCATCCATCCCGTTTCCCTGACAGGTACATACCTACCCTTTATCAGGGAAAAGAGGGAGAGAAAGTGAAAGCAAGGCCACCATCTATCTTTTTCTCTCTTTCTCCCTTTTTTGTACTGTTCCCATTTTATTTACAAGTAGTACCAATTTTAGGTAGCACAATTTAGATTAAATTTTGCCTCCTTGTTGTCGTCTGTCTTCTCAGGCTGCTGTTGTTGTCCTATTTGTCTCAATCCACTTTATTTAGCGGAAAAATGTACCATCACCGCGACGACAGCCTACTACCACTGGCATAACATTCTTTACCAGTTTTCCTGACAATCTCCCTACTTGCCATGGTCCGTTTTTATTTTCCTGGTGCAAAATATGTATTTCCAAAAGGATCATTCACCTAAGCTGTACAATACATTATCTTTCTCTTTTTTTTGTCTTTTTTTCAACACAGGCTACCTTTTCCCTCGAATCAAGCTCTTCAAACGGAAACTCTCTCAAGAAAAAAAATCAGCCTTTCTGGCAAAAAACTCTACTTTTATTGTGTTACCCAGCCTGGTATTGATCAACCAACAAAACTCCTTAACAATCGAGTAGTGTGATCACTAACTTTTTTCCTAGCCATAAATATACATTCAGTGTGGCAGTTTACGGCAAACAACACAACTTTCTACTTGAGTGGCAGGAAAAAAGCAGATTGTTATTGAACAGAAGGAAAGAAAGCATTATGCTTCTTACAGCCTAGCCAGTGAAACGGGTCGTACGCTGTATAATAATCACAAGATTTTCGGGTACCCAAATATCTACAAGTACACTAGAACCGCCCTATTCTCAATGTCTTTAGGGATGCCCTTTCCTCCCGGATGGTTGTACTCTCTCTTTCTCTCATAAGACATTCTTGTTTGGTAGTAAAAGTTGGGTGAATAAGAGTAGGTGAAACAGTTTGAAATAATAAATTAGGTTACAACTTTTTTCTCCGGACCACTTCAGTCACCGCGTCCGCGTGTGTGCATTTTCCACTCAAGTGGAAAAGTGCGGATGGCTCTACACCACCACTGGTAACAATAATGGAGGTAACAGTAGTAACAGCAACCGAGGTGGTGTAGTACTACCAACTTTGTTGGTGGCAGAGTTTGCTGATTTTAGCTGCTAAAATATTGTAACCCTGGTTCACAAACCGACTATTTTTGGGAAACAGGAAGGAACTAGAAAAACATACACAGTCAATCTCCTGGTTGTTCTATTATTATTAGGTAAACTAAACCGTAACGAGTGGCATACACACAGTCTAAAAACTAGCAACAAACTTATTATGTTACTTGTTCTATTATTTATCCAACCAGAGAGAAAGTTGTTGGTTATAATCCTGTTGTTCGTTGTTAATCCTACCAGACGGCTCTACAGTCGTTCCCATCACGCTACAGCCCCACCGACAATGTTGTAAAGAAAAAAGGGTGTTTCTCGGGATAGAGCTTGTAGTGTGTAACATGGTATGTTGAAGAAGGAAAGTCAGTACTTGGTTCAAAGAACGCTTTCTTTATTAATCCTGGTTGCATGTTGGAACAGAGAGAGAGAGAGAAGAAAAATTTTCTTCGCTTAAACGTAATAATAAATGAGGAAACGTGTGTACGCGCGCGATGCAGTTGAAAAATGAATCAGAAAATATTTTTAAAGAGAAAGTGACTCGAGGCACGTCGGCGAAGCTGGAGGAGCTGCAGTTTGTAATTTCATTGTTGCTGCTGCTGTTACTGTTGACCTCCCTTCAGATGTATTTTTCTTGCTGTCTTGTATTAAAAAATATAAAAAATACTTGCATGCTTTTCGTGAGAAATTTTGCAACATTTTCTCTCTCTCTCTCTATTTCGTGCCAGTTGGGGAAATTATTAAAAAGCCGACAGTGAGAAAGAGAATTGCTGTTGAATACGTGTATACATACAGACTATTTAATATTACTTGATAGGGAGACAACAAGAACCCATCCACCGTCACCACTCACGAACTGTTTAATAAATGAATTTAAGTCATCTCCCTGTCAACTTTATGTTTTCTCTGGAGACATAGATGAGCTCGGCATATATTTTGGGTCCCCCTATTTTCTCATAGAAAATGTCCTCCTAATGTAATTCGCTGCAGTGGAAAAAGAAAATATTGCAATTTAGTTTGCTGACGATTTTTTTGGAAATGATCCTACTTTCCTGCTTTCACTCCTCCCATTACTCCTGACTACTATAACGCGCCAAGTACACATAATCTGATCACATATTTTACCAAGTGTGTGCGCAAGGCTTTATTACATTAGGTTACGGGTGGTATTGTATTGCGCGGGTGCTGGTGGTCTTGTATTAAATAAATTATATAGGTTAGCGCCAGAAGTAGTCCGTTCCATCCCCTCTCTCTCTCTCTCTCTCTCGTTCTCTCTTCACACACTGTATATTAACGTACATATACACTCTGGTATAATGATGATTACATTTTTCTTCTCGCCCTCTCCCTTTCCTCAAAACTAAACTCATCGGTATTATCATTATCGTCCCCAAGAAAACTGCTTGGCAGCATCCTTCTCTCGTAAAAAAATCTTTCCCGGTAAAATTACCAGTTATACCCACACAAAATCATTTCTTTTCGTTGTATATATGAATCTATAATAGGCAACTTAACGCTAATAATAAGTTACGACAATGGAAAAAGTATAGGGAAAAGCGACAACATAAAAACGGGCAACTTTTGCTACCAAGTTTACTCCACATACACACAGGATATATAAAGTCAATCAATAAAAGTGTGTTTATAGTGCAGTTTTTGGTTTGTTCACACTTTTTTCTAAAGCAAGTTTACTCTCTCAGCGGGTACCTACCATAGTGTGTGTGTGCACTTGCACCACATCTCGGCCAACCTTTTCATTCATGTCCGCGTACACGAGGAGAGAAGGAGAGAGAGAGAAATGCAGGAGAGATAAAATACAAAACGTGGTCATTTATAAAGTATACTCTACAATTTGTACACTTTTCGCTGGCAGGAGAAACCAGTCGAAAGGACGGTACAAGGCATTTACACACTTTTCTCTCAGGTAGGCACTCTCCCGTCGTGGCATCCAAGCACGTTTTTTATTCTTTATAGACATGCACCTCCATTGCAACAAGGGCTGCGACTGATGCTGGTGTGTGAATGTGGAAGGAAACGAAAGAGCTTATGCCTTTTCTGCAATGCTCCATAATGCATGACGTGTTACGGTAGTTATTATTGTTATTAAAGGAGTAAAAGCTAAAACTTGCGATTGCCGTGGCTTTCTTTCCCGCTCTCTCAATCTTTTACTCTTTCTTCTCTTGCCAGTTTGCAATTTTGGTACCATTTCTCTACCTTTTTTAGTCCTTTCCTCTACTTTCCTCGTGTTGTAGTGCTCGTTTTGCAACTTTCTCTTTCGAGAAGTTACTCTCAGGATAAAAATTACTCATAGTGGTGTACATTGAAAGTGAAGTACGGAGAGAGATGTAACCCCTCCTTTTACTTCCTTTCTTCCTCTCTACATTTTTTGCTTGTTCTCATTCATTTCTTCACGTTTTCACTCCACGTTCTCAGTTTTTCAAGATTCCCTTTATAGAAGCCAATAGCCAAAAAATAATACAAAGCAACTGCAGATTATCAAAAGCTAGTTTTTGCTGTAAGCAGTATTCCATTGAACATATTTTATAGTAAAACAAATAAATATTTCGTATGAGAAAGGCAAATATACGAGAGAGAAAAGTACTTTCTCCTTTTCTCTTTTACTCTATTGCTTTTTTGGGTCGTGCTTGTGTGCTGACATATGCTGACTTCTTCTCTATTCCGTCAATCTTTTCCAGAACACAAAATAACAACAAACGCTGATGACGGGATACCAGGTTGTATGTATGAAAGTATTCCCCTCTCTTTCCTTCTCGCTGCAGCACAGACGTAGGCTACTGTTTGATAAACGATAAAGGTATCAAAATAATATATCTGTTCTCAATATTTATATGTAATTCAATACACATTCAATAATACTTTACTTTCTCTCTCTCTCTCTATGTACTATTTTCTCCCTTTTGGCAAGTCAAAGTTTTGCTCCAATTCCGTCCGTCTTCTTCTCGTCGACCTGTCAGCTCCTGTTTTTTAGCTGATCTCCTTCTCAAAACTGACAGTAAATATCCTTTTGGGGAGAGAACCGCCCTAAAAAATATGTATTACGCCGACTAAACATATTTCCCTATTATTTCTTATCTCGTTATCTTCCGATTGAGTGGGTGGGGACTACTACTGCGTCGAAGTCTGCTCACTCGTTATAATAACTTGCTGCTCTGTTGCTATTCATATTATACCGCTCGTCACTCTGCCCGACTGACTTGAAAAGTTTTTAAAAATAGCACACCCATTCGTTGCATCAGCAGCCGCAAAAAACGTCAACATGACAAGTAAATGCAAATATAGCTCACAAAAAAACTGAAATTAGAGAAGAAAAAAGTATTCTTCTGTAGCCTATTATTATGATTGCCTTAATATAATCCAATAATGTTTTCACGAAAAAAGACTGAAATTAGAGAAGAAAAAAGTATTCTTCTGTAGCCTATTATTATGATTGCCTTAATATAATCCAATAATGTTTTAACAACACTACTGCTGTCGAAAAATGTATAAAGGCAGCAGCAGCCCCCATTTGGAATATTACGTAAACACTAATATGACAATATAATAACAGTTCCACCTCCCAAATAAAAACGTGATGGTGTACATACTGGCCTGCTTAGAAAGGTTCATGTTTTATAAGCATAATAATAAAAAAATACAGCACACAACTATTTTCTTGCTTTCTCTCTCTCTCCACTTTTGTTTTCTCTATGTGCTTGCTCATTTCTCTGTCGCGTTGCATTTTTCTCTCTAACAGTTTTATATTCCATGGGACAAAACTACCAACCCGAGAGACAGACAGAAAAGGAGGGAATAAGAAAAAAATATTAGTGTATCCTGCAGATGGGAAAAAGAAAGTAAAAAAAAACTTTTCCAACATTCAGCACTTTGGCGAGATTTTTTTTCTCTTTGTGCATTTTCACATCATGGGTATATTCACTACACTTATTATTATGCATGTGTATATATTTTAACAAATACATGCAAGCTATAGGTACTGCTTTTCTTGCTGCTGCTGTTGTGATGCTTAAAGTGGTTCCTGTATTATTCCTAATGCGTAGAATTTATGAAATAGTCCCAACACAATACTCGTGTTTGGTGTGCATCTCCGGTTTGGAGAAAACCGAACTGTTAAAGAGCAGAGAAAATGCTACTACCCAAAACAGAATTTTACTTTTCGTCTTTTGGCCTTCTTTCCTGTCGTCGTGTTGTGTATAAAAAGTATGTGTTTGTGGCTGTATGTGTGAAGATACGTTGGCTAGATTCCGGCGTGATGGTGCTTTATGGCAGTAGAGGATCTCTCTTAAAGATACCCAAAAAACAAAAACGTTGCTGGAACGTACCAACCAATAGCTCCTTCTGTACTACGGGTATACAGCCCTGCATCAAGTGCTCTTGTTGTAGACGCCACATGTGGAAGCACAGCACAGTATTTGCCTGCTAAAACACGGACAAGAATAGGCCAACTGCGAGTTTGTAAAAGTGTGTGTGTGTTTGTGTTTGTGCGGTTGTATTAATTATAGTCACAACTTTTTTACTGCTTTACAAAAGCCCTCTTTCTGGCACAAGACCGGGAAAGAATCGCAATGATATTGCTGCGTCCTATAAAAAGCAAAAAAAATCTCTGTGAAGTTGCTAGCTTAGTAAGTGTACCAACATTTTTTCTAGGGAGCGAGAGAGTTTAATGAAACTTGGACAATTTACTACAAGTTGTTCGTCAGACATTCATTTCATTGCTAAAAACACATTTTGTATGTGCATATAATCTCTCTAGGTAGCTTTATCCCTTATAAAAGTAACCAATTCAAAATACATAACGACAATATAAAAAGTTGTATTCATCGTACTATGTACTTGCACATGTGTTTATATACCACGGGAGTATTTAGAGAAAGGTATAATATGTACGTCAAAACCACAGCGTTGACCAGAGAAAAAAAATATCATAATAATATTATCGTCATCAAAACATAACGTGCAGAGAGGTTTACATTGTTGCGGTTACTTTTTTATACTTGTTCTCTTGTGTGTGTGTGTGTAATGTCATCATTTTCTCGGGGAGAGGATATTAAGCGCTTTTTCTCGCAACCTAACGAGAAGTACATGGTCCATAGGTACAGTAATGAAAAAGCGTTGTTTGTACACTTTGAACTTTTTTTGCACCGAGTTGGATATAATAAGTTGGTGGAATTATATCCCATGTTCCTAACAATTTTTTTGTGTGTATAGAATGGTATGTGCAAAAATATATTAATTTCCACGCGTCTACCAGGTTTTCATGAACTTATTTTTCTCTCCAGAACTTTGAACTTACCACTCGCTTTCTTTAGAAGCGCGAAGTTCAGACTCTCTTTACTTTCTCTCTCTCTCTCTCGTCCTTTCTTCATGAGGGTTTGTTTGTGCGTTTTTTTGTCAGGGAAAACTCCCTACTTCTATTTATTACGAAATGGAAGGACGTGACTATTGTCAATTGTACGTAGCCTACAGGGAACAGGGAAGGAAAAACGGGACTGTATGATTACGTATGTGTGTACTTTGTGTACCGAGAACAAACACAGAGTAAACAACTTTTCTGCTCCAACGGAACAGCTTTGAATTACTTTTATATTCCTTCTCTATTCTTTTCTCTCTTTTTATATTCGATATACACATACTTTTTGTTTGCAGCGCCGGAGATATTTTATTTTCCTCATTCGACATTATTTCATGCCAACATTCGTCTATAAAACGGGCTAGTGCCCTTAATAATAATGATGATGATAATACGGTCGCCACCCGCCAAAAATGATGTTTATACACGTAAACACGCAGGCGCTCCCACACAAAAACACAAGATGAAAATTTGATCTGTATTTAAAACTTTTTTTTACTGACAGCAGTTCTTCCAAAAAAGTTGGAAATTGCTGTTATACTACCACTATTATTATTTTTATCTTCATGTGTGAGCCGTTCTTCTTGTTCGAGGGAAGGTCCTTTTTTGTTGGAGGCTAGAAAAGGGAACAATTTTGTGAACGCCTAAACGAAGATGACGACGACGTCACTTCCATATAAAGTTGATGATGACGGCCTCTTTCTCCCTCTATTCCACTAACGTCAACGTTGAAACGAGCTTCGGTACAATAAATTTGTAACTTTGGGATGGCATATGTGTAAGCCTACATGAGCACAGGCAAGTTAGAATTTTGTGAGAATTTCCTTTTATGGCTAAGCCAAGTTTTCTTTTGATGAGAAGAGAAAGGCAAAGAGGGAAAGACTGCACATTTTCTACGTTGCTTTCTCTTTTCCCTTTTCTCTGAGGAAATTTTATTTCCCTGTTTGAATTCTAGCATGTGTGTGTAAAGATGTGAAATGATGAAATTTTACGAGACAAGAGAGTGAGGGTTGGACCTACCCTTTCTCTCCCCCGACATATTTCACATTTTGTTGACAGCAGACTCGCATTTCATCATCATCATCCTTGGGTATCGTGTCTTATTTTGACTTTGACTCAAATAGGTGGAAGTTATTATTGTAAAACCACATCAAATCCAGTCTTCGTCGTTGTCGTCGTCGTTGCTGGGGTGTAGTGTATTCATCACTTGTAATAATATTATGTAACAATATTCCTGCATGAATATCTCACATTTTGGGAGGTTATGGCTGGTTTATTTCCCTTTAATTACCCGGAGCCAGACGGAACATTTTCCTGACAGCTTGAATGAATAGTCATTTTATTGGAATGTCATAATCACCGTATCAAAGCCAAAGTGCTGGGGTTGCCGTCGCTAGTATTTTAGACTCGGCGCCCAATATTAATACAATATATTACATAATTGATAGTATAAGAGAGAAGAGAGAGAGAGAAAGTGGCTGTCACCAGATGTTAAGGAAATTTCACTTTGTTCTAGTTTCCCCTTTTAATGGCTTGTTCGCATTCATCTGTCTTTCATAAACACGACTAGTGCCGCTACCGCTGCTACTGTTTGTCATTAAACTAGCGCAAGAGGAAAAGAGAAAGTGCGTTTCGCTCTCCATAAAGAATCTTCACTCAAGCGGACAGCCTTTTATTGCGAGTACCTCAAGGTTTTCACTAAGGTTTTCTCCAAAAGAAACTGTTTTAAGCACAAAGCTGTAGTAAAGCGAGAAGCATAAATTGTCAAAGAAATGCAAAAAAAGACATTTTGAATACCAACCTGCAAATAAGAAGAGCAAATGAAATCTCAGGTTCATCTTGATTCCTTTTTCGGTTCCGAT
The DNA here is from genome assembly GCA_027744295.1 of Callyntrura guangdongensis. Lineage (NCBI taxonomy): Eukaryota > Metazoa > Arthropoda > Collembola > Entomobryomorpha > Paronellidae > Callyntrura > Callyntrura guangdongensis. Next base: position 18,897 of record JAHZNB010000608.1, on the reverse strand, counting down.
TTTCCTCTACGAAATAAACGACGGCCGGAGTGGCGACGTGGAGTTTGAAGAGCTTTTTGCAGGATGAATTGGACTGGCAGGAAATGTTCACTATCGGGATACTCCTTATGGTACGGTGTGGCGACAAAATCAAATGGAGTTATTTTATTGATAGATATTTAATATCCACGTAAGTTATCCAAAAAGAGCACGTTTTTACAATTTTACATAGAAACACTATCTCTGCTCCAGTTTAAAAGCGTTTTTTAGAGAAAGAATAAGATGCACACACACGAATAAATTCTAAGAGAAAGTGTAAACTAGAACAAGTTGAGTTAACGAATAAAATTTCTTTCTTCAACAAGCTGGGTAAAAATAGACGTGACTTTCTATTGATTTGACAGAGTTGAAAGGATGACGATGCATACAGCAGTGACGCGGAAAACTGTTTCTTTCTGCACCAACGTTTTCTTAGCACGCGTTTATGCTTTCAATGTGTATCTGTATACAACCAGCTCGCGTGACCCCGGTTTTACTTTTTTTTGGTGCGTAATGATGTCCTCTGCAGAAAATATGTCGTTAAAATTGAACTACACACTCGTTACAACAACTGCTTCACTTGCCTTCTGCTTTCTTTACAATTCACTCCAAATAAAATGTCAATGACCGATGGAGGTGTACAGAACCTCACGAGATTGTAAGTTTCACAAAAGGTTTTTTTATCCCACCTACGCAGTATCACGACTCCAAAAAATCCTGACAGAACCGCGTATATGAAGCAGTAATCCGTTGGATTAATGTACCTTCACAGAAACTTGGTAAACCCCCGTTTTGTAACCATCGTCCAGTTTAGTTTTTCAAATCTGCAGTACTGTCAGACAGTAGTCCTTTTTGTGTCGTTATCCCAGTCATTTTAATCATTAACCAAGTCCTATGCCGGATATTAGATTATTTTGTACCCTTGTCTTTTCACCGCCTCATCTGCTAAACATTTCCCTTCGACTGGTCTGCTTTCGGCTTGCTTCCTGCCTTTCTTTTCCCTGGCCTTCCGTTTAGGTACTCGTCGTTAAACCAGATCGTTTGCATAAAAGCACTAGAACTCGATCCTGCTTCCTGTTTTTTGGGATCATATATCACGTTGTCCTTTTTCTCTCCACTTGCTCCCACTTTAGCTGTGATTCTCTTGGTGTCGCGCTCTTATAATAAATAGGGACTTTTTGTGGTTTTCTCCAAAAAACAGATGTTCCTTTCCGAGAATATTTTGAAATAGACACTCGGGCTTTGAACGATATAAGCTTGATAAATTTATACCTGTGCATGTACTTTTTTGTGAATTACTGCAAAGTTGTTTCCTTGCCGCGTTCCAGCTCCCATTGTGTTTAGCATTGTCACCGACACAAACACACACACTCTCTCACACTCACATACAAACAAGCTCTTCAATTCAAAGCGTCCAATACCACAAAAGCCGTCCGGATAAATCAAAATCCTTTCTCTAAAACCCGGCGAGTGTAGACAAGGAGAAAGCGGTGTTGTTGTTGTTGTTTTGTTACAAAACCGATTTACAAAATTCCTCGTAACAATNCCACAAAAGCCGTCCGGATAAATCAAAATCCTTTCTCTAAAACCCGGCGAGTGTAGACAAGGAGAAAGCGGTGTTGTTGTTGTTGTTTTGTTACAAAACCGATTTACAAAATTCCTCGTAACAATATTATTACCGAATACGCAATTTTTGCTTTTATAAAACGGGTGCTTTTAAGTATCCTCAATATTTACGGGTTCTCTAGTTTCTATTTTTTTCTCAACATTTTTCCTAGTCCACTATCCCTCGGACGCTGTCAAACGGTTTGCTTCAATTGCCAAGCCACTTTTCTATCAATACGCGTAAATTCCGAGTCGCTTTACAAATACCTTCTTTTACTGCTGCGCTATTATTATTATCATTACCGAGTTATTATTATTCTCTCTCTATCGTATTTGTGTACCCATCACACCACACTCACAAGAAGGAACACATAAATACTGGACTCCGAACTGCCCTATTATCCCCCAGCTGGGTGTGCAGCACTTTTTTTTAACTCGCTAGACAAGGTCCATAGGTTTTTTTTCTCTCTCTCTATGGAGAAAGCCAAAACAGGAGAAAAAATATATTGAGGAAATATATAGAGAAAAAATGAATGCGCTTTACTACAAGCACAAATAACCGTTGTCCAAATAATAATGTAAGTGTGAGTACGCAGTTATGTTAAAAAAGGATTTTCTCTTGGGCTCTCTTTCTCGGTTTCACTGAATTGCCGGGCATTTATTTATAAGCCATATGAATGTATATGTGTATACAAACGATGGTTGTTTGCAAGTTTTGTTTAGTGTGTGGACTGTGTGAGCTCTTATTATTTCTTGTGGCTTGGTGGAATAGCGAGAGTGAAAAAATCAACCAGACGGGCACACGAGTATCAAGCAAGTGATGTGTAAACACCAACCGCTGTTACTACCGTCACCGTGTACACAAATATATATTGTAATAATACGAATGTACGTTGTTAGCTCTTGAGATTTTTTTTCTTATTAAACGGCGAAAAATGGTGGTCAGACAGAAAAAAGGGATTTTCTTTGTCGTTGTCGTATATTCACTTTTGTGTAAACATTACCGTCACCGTAGTAGTCGTTGACGTTGTCGTCTGGGAAGAGGACTAGAAGCGACAGCGACGTCGGTCATTTTTTATGGATCTTCTTTTCTCTCTCCTTTTGTGTGTTCATGTGTACACTTTTTCCAGCTTCTTTTGTAGTAAATGATGGGCAGCTGGGAAAAAAGAGAGAAAAAATTGACGATTTTCTCCACGTCTTTTCTATTTTGTTCGTCGCGTAATAACGCGCAATTCAAAAAGTCTGCCGTTTTTGTGTTGTTCCCTGGGTTGCTTCGGAATTCACAAAAAATGAATGAGAGCGGCCCGCTGTTTGTTACTGTTTGTCGTTACACCGGAGAAAAGAGAATCATCTCAAGAGAAAAAGGATGATGGTCGCGCGTTTGTAGTCCAGAACGATGATGCTGATGATGGCTGGTGTGTAAACGTTGTGAAGAATAGACGTTTTTGCTTGGTTAATAACAGCTTATGCATCACTATGTTTGTGTATTGTCCAGTAGTGTGTTTGAAAACGGGTTCTCCCTTTTTCCTCAATTTTTTTGTCAAATCCAAAGCAATTGCTTCCCAGGAAAGTAGATATTTATTCTTTTGAAAAGGTTTCTCACAAAAGAAACGGATTTTGTGTGTGAGTACACGCGCGTTATATAACGTATGTTATTTTCCTCTGTTTGCAAATGTTAAATTTCCGGTTTGGTGGTCATTCAGGCTTTCTTGTTGCAAGAAATTGAAATAAAATATTCCGGGTTTTTTCCAGGGAAAAAATGCACACACGCGGTACTTCACCGGCCAATAGTGCAGCATGCAGTACAGTTAAATGAAGCCGTTTTCCGGGAAGAGATAATGGCAATGCAGCAGCAAAATAGAAATTCTGTGAAAAAAGAAAAAAGAATGAGGTTGATTGTTATACAAAAACATTGATTGATTTTCAAGGAAAAATCAGAGAGGCCGCTAACATAACAAGATAGAAAGGATATATATGAAAAACACATTTTTTCTGTGAACGAATTCATTAGTTATCCTTGCTTTTGAGGAGAAACAAAAGGTTTCATTACGTCCGCTTCTTGTCAGAATATTAAATACTGGAGTAGGTAATCCCTTTCGTTTCGTAGAATGAGTTGTATGCGATTTCAGCAAAGGTGCATTGCTTCATTTACAATGAAAAAGTTCTTTTCAGAACAAAGTAATTGAAATGTAAATGCCCACAAGTTTAATTTTTCATGGACATGGCAAGATTTTTACCGAATTCATGTAGCAGTCGGAGTGGGGAACTGATAAAGAAACAAAAAATTTTAATTAAAAGACATTAGACAAAGACAAATTGCAATTATTTAATTAATTTAAACGCCAACACAAAAACTCATGATTATAATTATTATAATTAAACTCGGTCGTTACCAATATGATCAGATCAACTCTGTAGTTTTAAACAATTGATTTTGCGCTGAACTTCAAGTTACTAACCGTTTTCAAAATTTTAACTTTTTAAATAATTTTTAAGTGAAGTGATAATATAAAATCCTCCCCTTATGAACGGTCGTTCTAAATCTCGATACGTCAATAATTTAGAAGAAACCATAATATACTTTTCTTACTTCATGATCGTTTGATTGTTCATACATTACACAGATTGTTTACCTCTCGCATTCGTATATTTTCTTCCCGTTTTAAGCAGTAGAAGAAGTGAGTGACAGTTTCTCGTTCTAAGTTGGTCGTTTTCGAGATAATTAACTTTTTATCAACCTTTCCTATCATCTTATCCTTTTGCTGTTGTTGTGGTGGAGCTTGTCATCGTCGTTTAGTGATACCGGTATCACCATTTTCGGATTCTTTTTATTCTTAGTAACAAGCTTAAATGACAAAATGCATGTATAATTTAATGAGGCAACGAGAACGAAAATAGGAATATTGGTGGTAATGTCCACCCCTGTTATAGCTTGCCGTATTTCTGGCGTTTCATAAAGCTTAATTAAATGTGTACTATTAATTGAGGTGACATTGGAAGGTATAGTCAAAGGTCATGTTGGAAGTGTTATTGGTGCGGATATTTGAAGAGATGTTGGAGGTTGAGGTTGGGCTCAGGGCTATATGATTTTATATTTCACCCCCTTTACTCCATACACTGTGACGACTTATGCAACTTTATACTCTCTGGCCTTTTTAATGCAGGCCTTCTGTGATTTTAATTTTGCAAGATCGGGGAATAGCATGCTTAGCAATTATTCGCGGGTTAGCTAGTTTACATTTACTTCATTTAGTTTTTTACATGTATGATCTGAGGTGTAGTAATTAATTACGAGCGTACCGTTGTGGACATTGTATGGTTTTGATAAACCTGTTTTGCTGCAACTTCCAATTTGAATTTAATTTTTGTTGCTCCCAATTTCATTCCGTTATATTTTCACGAGCCACCTTTTTGTTTTTTTGTTTTTGGGCCACAACGAGAACGAACCACGCTGAATATTGCATTTTTACACTGTTATCCATTAACATTATGTTCTATTCTATCTTATTCCCATCCCCGAAGTTGCAATGCAATTTACAAAAGAAAAAAAATCGTTTAAAGTTTTGATTTTATTAATTTGGGAGGGAATGTTCCACGGTGTGAGAGTGTAACAGTGGAATCGTTTCGAAGACTATGCACGTAGTCGTAATCCATTTTTTCACACAAACTCACCAAACATATACAAAAGCGTGAAGAATTTTAATTACTTTGATTTCAGTCCAAAACAAAGAATAAGGGAACGCGAGACATAAATAGAATTGGGTAGAATTTCGTTTTCAACGCCTCATAGAAGATACACAACAACGAGAAAAAACTGTTTCGGGGGTCTACATGCGTTGTGAGAACATTCTCAGTAAATTTAAACAGCAATAATAATAATATGCACTAACGGCATTAGTGTCGATGCATGCATCATAATCATGAACATTCTCGTGGGAGATGTTTCTCTTGCAATATGGCAACTTTTTTGCACAGAGAATGTCTTTGTCACAAGAGATGCAGAAACAGGGAAATCATTTTCTTGTTTTTTGTTCTTAATTGCTGTATAAAATATTTTTACAGGCAGGAGTAATACTAGTATTTACCTCGAGAAAAAAGCTGGAAAAGTCTCAAGATTTTCTGCTTTATTTAACCGAAAAAATATTCAGCTGGTTTATAAAGCAAAATACAGTGAACGGACTTTTCTAGAAGAACGTAGAGGGAAATAAAATATTCTGTTGTTTACGCTGGTTGGGCATCCTTTAGAGAAAGAGAAGCACTGGTACTACTACACCACCTACCATACAGGCAAAAAAGAATAGAACAACGTTATTTACAACTCGTTTCATTCTCTCCGCTTCAGGACCAACAACAGTAGTCCAGCAGCGTTAGGCCAGGGGTAAGATGACCTTCAGTAAAATCCCAGTTTTTTACACACATCCAGCCTTACATTTTCCAATTTCGAACAGCAACGTACTTGAAAGGTTTCATTTCATTTACATATAATCAGTAATCACATATTTTCAGTCAAATCTCAGTTCAATCTCAAAACTTTTTTCCTGTAAGTACAAATATGTACAATCACCTACTTTAAAAATTGACTATTTGCTCATTCTCTAAAATTTCAAAACAATCATTGCTTTTGGCAGCCACATGAACTGTTTGTAGAGGAAATTTTCATTCTATATTTACATATCTACGCACAATAGTCAAATATTTACATCACCGTTGCTATCCTTAAACCTGGCTTCCCTTCTCAAAATGTTTTCATTTAGCTCTTCGTAATAATTTCCCAGAATGGATTCACACAGCAATAGAAAAAATACTTGGCACACTTTCAAAATACAATTTTCCTATATAGGCTCAACTTGTGCAAACCCATTCCGTTCAGCCACGTAGTAGGTATTTAGCTTTACTCGTTCACGCTCCTTTTAAAAAAAAACTAACAAACACTGCACTCACGTCGTGCATTTATAAAGGGAGCATGCGGTAACAATCCTTTCTATCTACACTAAGCTTCAAATACTCAACATGATGATCATCATACCAGCAAAGTTTTGACCTTCTGGGGCTCATTATTTATATAACTGGGTCCGTATAATATTCATTGAAATAGCAATGTCAGGATTTCTCCTAGCATCCCTGTCTATACTGTCCCCCACACAGAGCGAACGATTAGTAAATTGGGGGAATTTGAATGAAAACAAGAAGTGGGACGATATATGATTAATAAATAGAGGGAAAACAAATTGTTCGAGAGCCAAACCTGGATGAAACGGTCCTTGATTACTTTAAATGTATGTATATATTATATGTTGTTTTCTCTCTTTAATTTCCAGTACTTTCCCGAACAACGGTAAAGTTAACACTATCATCATTTTTAAATCGTTATACCCATATCCCCAATAATTCCTCGTGTTAAGTGCTAACTACTAACTAAACTTTATATGCAGCCATAAATACCTACCCGACATGCAAACAAAATGCTCGTTTGACAAAAAGCACCGTGACCAGAGGCACTCTTTCAGGAAAAAGTAACGAGCCGAGTTATATATGCAGAGGAAGTGGTAAAGGAAACAAGAGAAAGGCAGAACGGATCTTGATTGAGAGAGCAACAACATTATCCCAACTGCACATCGTAAGCATATACAATCGTAGACGAAATTTTTATATTATTTTTGCTGTTTTATGCTTATATTCATTAAAATATGCCCGTCTTTCGGTCTGTTAATATTAACAAAAGAAAAGGTAAAAGTCGTTCATCCTCATACGTGCCACTGCATGTGAGACTGTCGTTACTTCGTTAACATACTGGAAGGGTCGTCGCACTTTTTTCTCAGAAAGGCCATAGGGCATCCACGGGGAAATGTATTAGGAAGAGGAGTCGCCTCTGTGCATTAAGTGCAAAATGTAAAATGAATTTGGAAAAGTACAACTTGTATTATAAATGCAGCAGGGAGCAAATGGTTACGGAAGGGTAGGAATATATACAGGTTTTTAAGCAGGAAAGTTCATCCGACAGGGACAAAAGGCTTAAAAGGCAAAACGTATTAAATGGAAGGTGAGGTATGTCAATATATGGGGCGCAGTCTGGAGACTAGACGTGAAAAATTGTAAAGAGAAGTTTGGTGTTTTCTTGACGTTTTGCAGAGACGCCTATTTAATGGTATATACCAAACACAGTAGTACGACACGTATTATTCTGTTTACGACGAGTAAATTGATTTATTCAATGGAACTGTCACATTGAATCGCAAGTTTGTCCCAGACTTGCTGCCGGCATTCAATCTGCTCCTATTTTACTAAATTTATTTATTTGGTAGAATAGGTATGCAGATAAATTCAATTTTCTCTAAGAATGTCTTATATTCAATTGCAATAAAAATCAGTGTGTCGTTTTACGTATTTTATAATAAACTAAGAAAAAAGCAAACATATTTTTTAAATGGGCTTATCAGGGATGGGCACTACTAACAATAAGCAAATACAGGGTTGGGTAAATTGTTATAATTTAAAAAAAAAATTAAACAAGAAATACTTGAGATTAAGAGGATTAACATTTCATTGAATTTTTTCTTCCTGGTGAAACCTTTTTGTCAAAAGTATAATTTGTGTTGTATGACTAATTTATAACTTGAGACCAAGCTTGAAAATGTATTTCGCAGATGAGATAACGCAGTGTATTTATACATATTACTTTACAAACTCCCGAGAACATTATCTAACTTTCCTCCGCAGAGAAAACAAGGCATACCTAATAAACTTCCTTCTAACTTTAATATTATTACTTGGTTAACACGGTCAAGATACTAACTCTATTAAAAATATTATGCGGCAACCTAGTAGGTTTGTTACATCGGTCTGTATTTCTCTTTTGCATTTTTTGAGCACTATTCGCTTGGACAGATAATAGGACAACCACCGCCGAGAAAACAGTTCATCAGCCACAGCAGAACAAACTTTTTGCGTTTTTTTAAATAGTTAGTTCACCAGAGAGACAGCCAGGCCCGCTGAGTATTCCTTTTACATAGACTTTGGCCTAATATGTATATCGAGAGACGAAGAAAACTCTTTTAAGGGGCTACACAGAAAAAATAACTTTTCTTTCAAGTTCTGCTTGTTCTTGTTTCCTTTCTTTATTTCCAACTCCAATCCTCATCTTGTTCTTTTTCCTTTCTTCCAGTCTAACTACAACCATGCCCTTTCCTTTTCTCTTGTTTAACAAAAGCTTTGCAACGAGTTTCGCTCTTTTTTATTTTGGACAATCGGTTTAAGTGAAAATTGAAATAATCCAACAAACTACGTATCCATATAAGCTAGTTAAAAGTATTTTACTTTAAGCAATCAGGGGTATCTATTTATTTTAGACGGAAAACCAACTTGTTTTCTTCTTTTCTTTCACCCTCGCCTTTTTTCCTCAGCAGCCCTGTCGTGGTTTTGGAGAGGTCGAAGATTGAACGGTTTTTTTGGACGATGAAGTGGCAGTAAAAGAAAAAAGGAAAAGAATGCTGCTGAGATTGAGGAGATCCTGGCAACAAGAAAGCAGAGCATCTGTCAGGAGTCTTTTTTTTCTTTCAAGGGAAACAGCCAAACTAAAATGAAATAGTACACAAAATATACAGCTGGGTGAGGGTGTTCGTAGAATATCTTAATCTTAATATGTATGTGTACTTATATATGACATTGGGGTACCCTCGTCTAGAATGTGTTTATTGTTTGCAGTTTACGTTTATATGTGCGTCTGTGTGTACAACAAATAATGAATGTATTTTCAGCTCAGGACGGAAGCAGAAAACAGTCAGGAAAATGCCTTTGTTGGTTGTCTTCGTTTTTCTAAGAACGGCGACTTCCTGACCTTACATAGGAAATAAGAATGTAACGGTATCCAGGGCTGTATGAACTGGGGGTACAAGGGGGACAGTCATATTCTGTAATGTTAAAGAATTTTACGCCCTGTAATCTACGTAATGTTAAATCTTTAAATTCCTGAGGGGATTTATCCCCCTCGTCCCCCCGGTTTCTGCCGCCTTGGGTATCCAAACACCGTTAAAAAGATTTTCATCGTTGGACATGTTGTTTTGTTACATATTATTTATTTACGTTGTATATTTTAAGAAAACATTTTCCGTTACCCTACCCTGGCTTGAGTGGCTCTACTTTTTCTAAGGAAAGCTAAGATATTAGAAAACAAAGTAAAATATACACGAGTTCTCTGGGTTAGCTCGATAAACTTCCCTCCTATTTCTGTAATCTATCTAGTTAGTTACCTAAACCTCTTTATCCTATTATCATTATCTACTCTTGTGGATGATTGGAGTGTCAAGACAGTCGATACTCTTGTATGTACATGCCCACTCGACAGGTAAATGAACCGTTTATTATATATTTGCTGTTGCAATACTGGTTGTTTTGGAATTTGTCATCAATAAGAAAGGGAATCAATTTTTGCGCTGAAATAATAGCAGAGAAAATTCAATTTATTTTCTGGTACATCTATACGAACGACCCTGTATATGCCTACGCAACATCCCTATATTTCATATAGTTAAATATACGCGCCGTTTTTTCAATGATGATACCACAGCGTGTTCGCATTGTAGTATGGGTACATATACAAAATCTACGCAAGATATATACACATACTCTCACACATGAGAACATTATTTGTGCATGGAATAGTCCCACTGTACATCAGCCTTTCTGCTGGAAAACTGGAAATAAAAGTCTCGCAGAGAAGAATAAATAGGAGAAAAACTACAACAGTGGAAAATAAGAACACACTCAAATGCCAAAGTTCCCATTCGTCTGTCTCTTCTTCAGCTTCATTCTGTCAGACACATTTCACTTGTGTCTCTCTACACGTCTTCTACTTCTTCCCTACTACTTATTACATCCAAAAAGTTTCCAGGAGAAAAAAGATGCTTAAAGGAAGCAGAAACAGAGTAACTGTAACATTTTTTCTCTTCACTTTCCCCCTCCTCCCCTCTTTTTCTCTAGACGAAAGAAGAGACTAAAGAAAAAAGATATCATTGTTGTTGTCATACAGTCGTCATTCATAAAAAAAATGGTAAGTTCTGTGGAGCAAATGTGTGTTTCTCTCAAATTTCACCAAACTTTTTGGGGTCTCAGCTCTCTTTCTTTCTAGCTTGGTTATCTTGATGATAATAGCCGATTTTTTCGTTCGCCACCAGCAGGCCTGTATAAAAGGCCTTTCCCGTTTCTCTTAAGCGTACCTATAAATATTTATTTACATTATGAAAAGAAAAAAAAATTAAGTAATGAAGAGCTTTCTCTCTCATTTTTCCCTAGATTTGGTTCTCCTTGTACTCTTTTCTTTCTTTTCTTATCTGAATACATTTCAAAATGAGCACAAGCTGGAAGACCAAATGATGATGAGAACGATGACAAGAATATTTTCCTCATTATGAAAATTATGCCATCTTGAAAAAAACTGCGTTTCATTTAAAATAATGGTTGACTATTATATTATCAAGTGTCATCAACGTTTTCACAGTGAAAGTATATTTGCAAGTAAAAATGTACAAAAAAATATCTCGAAAATCTTTTCATCGCATCAACACTATTCAACACACGCTTCATCATCACCGCCACATGGAGCAGGGCTATTATTTGGACGGGAGTCGTGTTGACTCTAGAGAAAAAAAAAACTCGTTTGTGTGGAAGATTGTGGCGATAAGTAGTATTACCGTGTCGAGTGAGGCAAATTATACAAGAGAAATGAAAACTTGTAGTATAGTATGTAGGTGAAATACGCGAGAAAGATGATCTACATTTCTATTTCTATTTTTCTTGCTTTCTCATGGAATATCTGTGTTGGCGCCGCACAGAGGAAACAGAAAAAGCGGTGCGTTCGTGTTTGTTTTCTAGTTGACGGGATTAAGGTTGATGACAAGGAAATGGGCTAACTGCTGCTACTGCGGTTTTGTAGGGGAGTTACCCGAGGAAAAAAAGACAATATCTCAAGAAGTGGACTACGAATGCAGCAACAGCCATCAAAACGATTTACGCAAGATACGGTGGAATAAGCAGAACAGGGAAAAAACTTTTGTACACAAACAAACAAACTGAAGTGAGAAGGCAACTCGTAATCGTGTTCGTCGTCATCATCATCGCTTCACAAATTCTTTACACTAGTGGGATGGGAATATACGGGGTTGTTCAGTATTCACTACATGTTTGAAATACAACGTTTTGCCAGCACATTGGAATTACATGCCTTGAACCAATAAGTGAAAAAAATTCTTACGATTAATCGAAAGAAACTCCTAAATTAAATGTAATTCACATACATGGAAAATACAGAGTCGTATGTATTTAGCTACAAATTCGACTAGAAAAGTTTCTGGGCATATTTAATTGCAAAACACCTGTACGTGTTTCCACACTGCATTTTTTTGACAGCTGACAACTTCAACCACCAAAACAAACAATAAATTAAAACAGCTTGTGAGCAGGCAAGAGACAAAAAAAGACACCGTGCATTTATCAAAAGAAGATATATTATACAAACAATGTTTGTATAAAAGTACAGTCTAAGCCACCAAATTCCCAAAAGAATTTCATTAAACTGTAATGTGCGATGATGAAACGGCATTATTTGGAAAATTTACAATAAACACATGATATACGTGGGCATGTCTGTGTTTGTTTACCCAAGGAGTTTCTAGTCCAATGCTTTCTTTATTTATTTAAGCGATGTTATTAAAGTCTCGTACATCATGTTTGAAGAAATACGGTCAAAATTATATTTATTAGCTGACTGTACACCCAAAAAGCACGCTTTGTAATATGTCAACAATGTGATACCGCACGCATGCCATTTTTCGTACTTTAACCTAGATCCAAGAAAATTTCATGTATATCAACAGTAAAAATAAAAATAATACCCGACAAGGGCCCCTGTGAAAACGGTTCAGGTAAAATGTCTAAATTTTCCCGTTTTCTCATTTCTGTTTCCCTTTTCTACTGCGTGGAGTTAAAAATAAAAATAATACCCGACAAGGGCCCCTGTGAAAACGGTTCAGGTAAAATGTCTAAATTTTCCCGTTTTCTCATTTCTGTTTCCCTTTTCTACTGCGTAGAGTTGTACTGTTGTTGTTTTCTTTAACAAAGTCAAACCCAAAGTTAGCAGGCCTAATCCTATTTTCTCTTGGAAAACGACCCTATAACTTTTTCCATTCAGGCATCCCCGTGAGCGCATTTATTAAGCTAAATGGCCTAACATGCTGTACTGACATTGTCGTCTAGGCAGTAATACAGAAACTAGAGCGGCGTTTGGAACGGGACGGAACGGAAAGATGATCGTTCCCAATCAAGGCCACTTTCAATTTCCTCCGTCCTCCATCGTCGTCATCTCATCAGCTGTATTAATGAACCAAGAAACAAGGCTGTCCAGGCTGGAGGAAATGACAGAGGATGTATAAAAATAAAGTGCGTTCCATTTTCCTTGTAACTTCCTTTAACGAGACGCCAAAAAGAAACTACACAAGTTCGCGGAACACAAACCTTACGAATGTCCTCTCTCTCTCTCTCTGTACATCAAGGGTTCAGCAAGTTCGGGTTAGGAAAGGCCATCATCCTCTCTCCCGGTTCTAATGTGAGTCCATACCTACCTCCATTTGTCTACAGGGTTTACTAAGTGACACGGAACATCCTTGTCTCATTCTTTTTCCCGTTCTTTCTCTATCTAAACCAGATACTATCGCCATTTTTTTCAGTTTTCTTCCGGAGGACATGTACCTATCCATATAATCAGTTAAGAGAAGAAATCACCTCGTAAGAGACAGTTGTCATTTGTTTGTGTGTTGCGGTGAGCCCACCAGTCCGGCCACTAACAAGAGAGAGAAAAAACCTCAGAAAAAGTCTTTCTGCTTGTAGATAACTTTATTGATTGTGATGCTCTTTCGTAGTGTTGTTCAATTCGTACAGAGAGTTGATTGCTCCCTGATTATTTCCACTTTGGATTTGATTGCCTCTTGCCGCTACACAAACGGCTATCTTTATGTGTCCATCTATTATGAAGAAAGAAACGTAATAGCATATACGTTGGCATATATACGAAATGTACACCTACTTATTTTTAGCCGTTTTTTTTTGTTTCCTTTTTCTTGGGCTGGGACTGTCTATATTTGGTAGATTATGAACCCAACTCATTTGTGATTGGGTTTGTTCTCGTTGTAATCAAATACACATTCAATCTACGTCCGTGTAATCTTATTAGTGTGGACGCTTCTCTGTGTGTCTTTCAATATGAATGAGGATCACTGAACTGAACTACTTTAGAAGTGCCCTTTCTTTTTTCTTTTCAAAGTACCACGTTTTCTGTTTTTCCTTCATCTTGCTCGCTATCCAATCGAAATTGGGACCACTGTTGGTTTTTTTCTGGCGTCGTTACAAACGATAAAGCTAAATGAGTTGGGTGGACGACGACAACGGCACTTTTTTATGAACTCCAACAACAACTGCGTTTTCCATTCTCTTGTACCAGGTTAACTTTCTTTCTGTGTGATCTTGCTCCAACAAACGATCCACCTGGGTGTACGTGTACAGTATAGAGAACCGTTTGTAGTTTTTAAGTGCCCACCCGAGCACAACTTTGTCTCGTTTTGTCACACCGTTAAGCAAAAAAATATAACAAAGTGATAAGAATCACTAGGTAATACCATGAAAAGAAGACCTGGACATTTTTTACAAACGAAAAAGGGTTCCCAGCAGCATTTCTTATTTAGGTAATTTTCCCGTGACGAAAAAAAAGTTGTGCGTTATTTTTTGGGGACAAAGGGCGGATCTTTGTATTACGTATTACTATTACCCAAGATACATATGTACCGCTGAAAACGGATAGAAAAAAGTATAAACGGAAATTGTGCAGTGTTCCGTTGCCTACATGTTCCATTTTCCTCTCTGAAAATCATAATATATGTATGTATGCACAATCTAACACGGACTCCCAATCAGGTGGCACAATCACTGGAGTGGTGACAACAGCAAGAAAACGTAACATGACATAACATGGCAGCAAAATGTGCCATTCTCTCTGCTTTTCTGGCGTGATTAGCTATTTACCCACCTGGACTGCCAGGCTGTACGTGACATTGCCGCAGAAGAGTAATAGAACTGCGCGAATGGGGACAAAGGGCGGACCTTTGTATTACGTATTACTATTACCCAAGATACATATGTACCGCTGAAAACGGATAGAAAAAAGTATAAACGGAAATTGTGCAGTGTTGCATTGCCTACATGTTCCATTTTTCTCTCTGAAAATCATAATATATGTATGTATGCACAATCTAACACGGACTTCCAATCAGGTGGCACAATCGCTGGAGTGGTGACAACAGCAAGAAAACGTAACATGACATAACATGGCAGCAAAATGTGCCATTCTCTCTGCTTTCTGGCGTGATTAGCTATTTACCCACCTGGACTGCCAGGCTGTACGTGACATTGCCGCAGAAGAGTAATAGAACTGCGCGAATAACTTGTACCTTATCAAAAGAGAGAGAGAGAAAGCTTTATATTAGGGTGGATTAGCCTATAAACGACATTGTACAAGGTGAACCGCTTTTAACGACAAAATAATCGTTTAATTAAAACACAACCGATTTCCCCAGAATTTGGGCTGACAGTCTCATACCACCAACAAAAGTACCAAGCCTGCTGCTACTGCACTGCTGTATTTGCCGCCAGCAAAAAAAATCACTACCCTTACCCCCCCCCCCTCTTCTCCGCCCCTCCACAGTTAATTAAATCGGATGCCTGAACATTATTATTGTCAAAAGAAGAGATTTATTTTTGGGCTTTCATTTTAGTCGCCTAAGGCAACTATGCCTGAATCTAATGCTTTTAATAAGTAACAACAAGAGACTGCAATGCTGCCTGGTTGGGGAAAATGACACACAGACCATCACGGGGGAAAGTGAAATCGCTGGGTGCGGGTGTTGTCGTCATCACCAAAAAGCCAATTTCATTCCGAACTGCACAGGATACAATGTAACTTTGTGCATGTTACCTCTGCTGGCAAACGTAACTTGGTCTTGCAGCAGAATAATTTTACCGCTCACTGCATTATACAGACTCGTTAGCGCAGCGGCGAGATTGTACAAATTTCCTAACAAGCTGGGATGACAAGACTTGACGTGGGATAAAGAGACAGAAAATCTGAAAATGATGATCATGACAGCAAGGAGGAAATGTTAAATAAAATCGGTAAATCGGAAGCTTTTTCACATTTCTGCGACAAGCTTACTCTTTTGTGATCTAAAATTCACCAGCTGAAAGATGTATAATACCTGTGAGATGTCTTTCATAGGGAGAGAAAAGGACAGGTGTAATGTCTACCGCACTGAAAAGGTTTATTACCAAGATAAGAAACGTGTGTAATTTCCTTTTGCTAGTAAAGAGCGCTTACTTTTGACAATCCGCGTGTAATGCAACCAGGAAATTTAATGAGAAATGGTGTACAAGTACCTAACAACTTCACTTACATTCTGTCTCGTTATTGAAAGTGATCCTGGAGCAACTCCGGTTGTACGGCGCCAGGTAGTATTTTCCCACTTTTAAATGCACAAAGACATACACAGAGACACACTGATGATGATAATAACAATAATTTCAAAAGTAGTTGAGTACGTTGTGCAGGAGAGAGACTTGTGGATAGGTAATCGGGCAAGCAAACGGGTTATTGCAGGAGTTGGTAGACAACAGTAACAAGGAGTACAGTGAAATTGTCGGGTTTATTTCTCCGGGGAAAGGGATCCCATTTATTTTCTGATTTAAAACGAAGTGTATGACAGTATGGGAGAGAAGGAGAAAATATGACACGAAATTTCCTCTGCAGATGATTTTTTTTGAGTTTTTGTTGTTCTCCCGGAAACAGTTTTTTTACTAGGACGTCAGGCTTGCTTACTTGTCAGTATTTTTAGAAATAACGAACACAGAGTGATGAAGACTGAGACAGCTTATTCTCAGTTTGGTTAAATTCGAAATATCTCAGTTTTCACCAACAACAGCAGTAGGTAAATATGCTTGTATACACCGCACTGCACCGGTCTCGTTTGAATGGCTGAAGTTTGAATTACACGCTCAAGTATTTGACTCGCAGAGGAGAAATAACAGTCACGTTACACGTAGCAGGTTTAATTCTGGGGGAATCTGCTCCTGGCTGCAAAAGTGGTTTTGTGAAACCTAACCTGAAGATTTTCTTTCAAGTGAAATTGCAACAAGAGGAAAGAATTTGGTTGTTTGTGGGTTTTTCTTCTTACATGTTTCCCGTTTTTGACCGGCTTATTTCAACGAGAGTAATATGACGATGATAAAGCATTTCCGGTGGGGCACACCCGCAGAAAAATGAGAAGAGTGAAAAGTCTTGTTGCACCAATAAATTGTTTTATTTTACAGAACAAGAGGAGGAAAAGAGAAACAAGGGTAATGTGTCAAGTCGTCTCCTGTTTTTTCTCTCTCTCTCTCTCTTGCTATGGCTTATTCTCGACACCACGTTAACGAGAAAGTCAACACTCGCGTAATAGGAGAGAAAATGCTGATCTGTCAAACCGATAAAAATTCGATGGAAAGCTGATAGCGGGGAACTGAGGACAACAAGAGAGCACAATTACGAGATGGAATCGGCCCACAAAAACACCATGAGAATCTTTTCCAGAGAAAACAAGCAACCGGTCAATGTTCGACAACGCCACAAACCTAACTGGCGCCAAAGTTATGTGCTGCTAGTGACACAAAAAAGCTCTCTGTTTTTGAGTGTAAACGTTTTTTGTTACCACAAAGTCCCCAAACTTCAAGAGTGCTTTATCTATGAAGATAATAAGGTCAGAGAGAAAGTTTAATATTGTGTGTATATTCCACTTTTCAACCACGGCTGTCAGTACACCGGAAAGAGGAATAAAGTGGGTTACAAGAAGGGTTTCTATTTTCTGGTCCTTCCTGATTGCAAGTATCCTATTTTTTGTTCTCACACTCTGCTTATCAACATCAATCCGCTTTTCTCTCGCGAAAATGTACCGAGGAGAAGAAGCTATTGTCACGCTGGGTCAACACTCTAAAACAATAGCAAAGTATACACACACATACACACTCTCTCAAGTAGAAGTACCTGTGCTAAACACTCGCACCTTTCTACAAACTTGCCATTTAATGTTGACACAAGAACTTAAGAAATTTTTGTAATTTTCTTCATTAAACCGGTATTTTCTTAGATGAAATTTTCTACAGTATTTTTAAGAAACACCGGTGCCCACATTAATATATCCGTCAAAACTGCTGAAATAAACTTTTTGGCAAACGCAGTACCATATTTTCTTTTGAGAAAACTGAAAAGAATTATTTTCTTTGATAAAACTTTGTAAAGATATATTTCGCAGCAACGCCTAACAGCGCGCGTGGTTGTGTGAGTGCTTACTTCACGAGTGACTGTAGAAAACTGAACGTGGCCAGCCAACTTGTCTCAGAACGAACTCAACAACGGGAAGAAAAAGGTTCTCTCTTGCTTCCCTTGTGTGACTGTGCATGTTCTCCGCAAGCTTCTCTCCCTCTCTCTCTCTCTCGGTTACATACCAATGCCATCGCCGACAAGGCGAGCTTCAGTTTACAGGCTGCATACTGTTCGTTTTCATGCAGTCACAAAAGACAAGTAAACGAGAGCAGATGTAAACGTAAAAATGCCTCGTTCGTTCGATGCTGGGGCGCAGTTGTGTTTATAGTGGTGACTTCTCTCTCGCTCTCTCTCTCTCACGCGTCTTACTCTTTACTTGTCTATTTCTTTCTTGTTGTTTCACACAAAAAGGATTCGAAATGAACAAGAAGTAGTGAGCAGAAAGCAAAAAGTGTGGAAAAGAAACGAAAGGTTTTTTTACACCGACGTATATGATGCTTGACTAGGTTGTACATGTTTCTCGCTGCGAGAGAATCCAGTTCATCTAGAGAAAATTTTTGTATTTCTCATTCCGTTCATAAGGCTTTTTTGTTTCCCTTTCATGGCCGTAGGTGTATGGATAATAGAATTACAGTCAATGTTCTTTGAACTCAGCTTATGATCGGGTATTTAAAACAGCGAATCGGAAATATTTTTGTTTTTCGAATATCCTAATTTCCTTGACGACTTTAATGCTCGCATTGTGTTGGATGAGGGAAGCGTGTTTACAGGGAGACATTGTTAATATGTGGCAGAAAATGATTTTAAATGTGGTGTAAGATGCTACCACGCGAAACGAGTTCGAATTAATCTGTTTATGTGTAAGGTTTCTCATAAGAGGTTTA
>JAHZNB010000607.1:0-20198 GCA_027744295.1 Callyntrura guangdongensis | reverse complement strand
TCTAAATTTCCCAGTAATGTCTTTTTACTGGAAACGGGCTTACTCTAGTAGTATTTCAATTTATAACATAAAAAGTGAATTGTATTGAAGAGCCGTATCACCGGAAACGCCTTCGGCAACGGTACGGAATACCACATATCCGCACGGTCTAATAAGTGGAATCATCAAAAACTACACACAGTTATCATCACTTCTTCCGAGAAATTAGGTACATTAAAATCTTTAGCCTTAGCAAATAAACTTGCGCTAACAAGGCGTGTAAAGTAGTCTAATAACGCCGCGTTTTTGGAGGGAGAACACGAGACAATAGTTAGTTCTTTTTATACAACTTCAGCATTTAAGACCAACGAGGTTTCAACAAAAGCGTATCAATAAATGATACACACATATATGCCAATATTACTACTGGTTCCATACATATCAGGATTACATCTGACAAGGCAGGGTACGTAATTTATATACATCATGGCCGCGGTGCGGTTACGCAAAGGCTGTGCCGTTAATCAAAATAACCCGTTCATCCTTTAATACTTTACATTATATTTAACTTAAACACTTTAATTTAAAGCAAGGTAGGGAGGGATCAGAGAAAGAAGGGCATGAGGAAAAGAGGATAGTTAGTGCGAGGTAGGATGAAAATTGGTGTGAGCAAGGAAAAGAAGTTTGTGAAAAGGAGGCAAAAAGGGTACGTAGAAGGTACACATGTATGCCAATATTACTACTGGTTCCATACATATCAGGATTACATCTGACAAGGCACGTACGTAATTTATATACATCATGGTGCGGTTACGCAAAGGCTGTGCCGTTAATCAAAATAACCCGTTCATCCTTAACACTTTAATTTAAAGCAAGGTAGGGAGGGATGAGAGAAAGAAGGGCACGAGGAAAAGAGGATAGTTAGTGCGAGGTAGGATGAAAATTGGTGTGAGCAAGGAAAAGAAGTTTGTGAAAAGGAGGCAAAAAGGGTACGTAGAAGGAAGAAGGGGTGTGAGGAAAGAACGAGGGATGTGAGAAAGGAAGTAGTGATGTTGAAAGGGAAAAACAAATGCAAGGAATTAAGAATATGTGTGAGGAACGATAGAGGTGTGTGACGAGAGTTAAACATTATTATATAATTAA
Source organism: Callyntrura guangdongensis (assembly GCA_027744295.1). Taxonomy (NCBI): domain Eukaryota; kingdom Metazoa; phylum Arthropoda; class Collembola; order Entomobryomorpha; family Paronellidae; genus Callyntrura; species Callyntrura guangdongensis. The sequence continues at coordinate 19,076 of JAHZNB010000607.1, read as the reverse complement.
CGTTGGGTTAAACATTGGGCTAAATATTTTGACATAGTTATACATATCCTCACACATCCCATACACAAGGGCGATATCAACAACATTGTTCTTCAAGCTTCAAATACCTAATTACTGACGTTGAATTAGGCATTTTGAAAGCATTAGTTTGAAAGCAAAATTGTCACAGAAATTTTGGGATGAAGTATTTGTTAGAATTAGGACAGAGCTAGTAGTATCAGAGCAGAGCAAATGTATGTACNTTAGGACAGAGCTAGTAGTATCAGAGCAGAGCAAATGTATGTACAATTGGATGACCATTTGAGTAAAATTATTCCTCATTTCATTACAACTCAACATTATCCAAAATTGTTTACTTATGCCATATGCATGTATGATAATCTTAAATAATATTGTACATGGTAATTTTTCATTCTGTTGTAATATTTTTTATGACATTATGCCGCATGGTAATCGGCATACAGGGTAATAATCTTTTGGTAATCCGATCCGAACACGCTAAAATTTACCATTAATATGCATAGTCTGTACCAATATTCCTTACAACAATAATCACACAAATCATAATTATAGCAGCTTCTTTCTTTCATTTTCTTTGTTTCCAGTACATATAACGACACAAATAGAAAACGTAGCTCAAAAAGACTGGATTACTCATAAAGAGGATTATTATAAAGACCTATTGTGATGAGTGATTATTCATTACACTTTCGTTAAATAATAATTAGGCGTGAGTGGTGTCAAAGCGAAATAGACAGTTTTAAGTCATCTTCATTTCTCTCGATACGTCTAATACCATGCATAATGTAAACTTGTTAATCAGTGGAACTTGTGTAAGCAGATTCACGTCATAGCTTCTTTGGATTCGTTCAGCATTTTATTTTTTTGCGAGCTAACATTTTCGGATCTAAAATGGAGAGCTCTGTCAAGACTTTAGTACAAAAACAAGTTTCAATGGCGGTCTCTTCGCGTGATATGCATGGGGAAAACTTATATGTACAGTTCATTTATAATAGAATGTAAGATGAAGAGATAGTTAGAATGAAAAAGGGTGAAATTGTGGAAAAGGTTATATGAAAATGATGATGATGATCGCATATTTTCAAAAGTATTATTTACAGAAAATCCATAACTTACTTTTACTCGAAACCTTACCACCGGAATCCGTACAGAATGGCAATTTCAAAGTATCTCCACGTTGCAGCCGTGTGCCAAAAATACACTTTATTCATTTATGCAAAATTGGCAATTGCAACTAAAACACTGATATAGAAACGTAGCAAATAAACTGAAATTGCTTCAACGTTGGAAGCTACAAAATTCTGCATCATTGTCATTCATTACTACAGAACAGACTACAGTAGCTATTACATATTTTTTTTGCAAATATGCGTTGCCACAATTATGGTGATGGTGATTATGTATTTCTTGACTGGGGAACAGCGTATAGCGTGTATGTGCATTTGCTTAATATATAGAGTGCTGCCACTGTAATGCATTAATTTGTTGCAGCAGGACGACAGCAGATGAAAACATTATGCCATCATCAAAGCCCCCATTACTAGCAGCTCTTGTACGCTTAAGAGAACTCGGAGATGTTACTTTTCCCGAGCCTGCGAAATTCGAGGCTGTAGTGCTGAAAATGCATGTTTTGTTGCACACACTCAACTGAGATTAAAGCTTAACAAGGGTAACCTTTCTTTTGAAAAAAAAATTCCAATTGCGATAGTTGTAACGTGTTGCTGGTGGAGTCTCTGATGATGATGATACACTCTTTTATTCATTAGGATAAGTAGAAAGGTTTGAAGTCCCTATATGTCCTGGTACCTCATCACCACCATTTCCTAAGTTTCCAGGGCATAGTACATGACAAGGAATCCAAGTATGGTAAAAGCGATTACGCCGTATCCAATGCAGTGTTTGCTTTTTTCTCTCCATTAAGCCTTAAAATAAGCATTTATGCATGGCGCTTTAAAGGACATTGGTGCAGCAAAAGAAGAGGCACACGAAACATTATACAACGTGTGGTATTCATTTAGTAAAAGTACTTGTTAGGGCATTATTTCTTTACTGAGAGTTTATATATCGTACTTTCTATCGTGTTACAGTTTTACAACTAGTGACAAAGATAAATTTTGCCAATCAGTTACAGTAGATATAGAAGGAGCACCAGTAACCGTTTCTACGTAGCATGTACCCACGCTTCAAATGTTCCCTTTAGAAAATCTCTTGACGGCAATAAAGACCACTGCCCGTTAAAGCTGATCAAGGTAATGGTGAAACATTCATAGAACACCGCTTATAAAAAATATCGAACCTCTTGTATATATCTACTGGCTAGTTTGTTCGACTTCAGCGGGGGGTAAGACTCTTCTTACAGCGACCATGAGAGAGCAACTCGTTTGCCGATGAACATTTTCTACTCCATTTGCAATTATTCGCAAACTTTGCCGAAACAAACTGATTTTCACTGTACTTATTTGCATGCGCGGTTTTTGCGCCAATTCAATGAGGCTATGTCCCAGTTACCATTTCCAATAAACATAGGCAAATAAAATAATCGATTTATTCCATACACTAACAGTGCAATAGCTGTTCTTCATCTTCGTTTTAATTTACTTTACTGTAACAGCAAAATAAAAATGCTTGAACCTGTGTGGATGAGATGTATTCCTGCGACCACCAAATGTGTTTCGTTTCAGGAAACCTCATATAAATAGATGTTATTGGGTTTTAAAAATACACAACTAACTTCATTTCTTTGGCTTTATTTTCCTAATGGTTTCCAGTCAAGTTACAATATATGCAATATCTATATAATATAAAATACTGCATTCCTAGTCCAATTTCAAGGTTATACAGAATCTAACAAATTGACACATCACCGAATATAAAGTTTGCTCAGCCAGAGCTAAAGTCTCGTTCACTTTGCATTAGTTGAAAGCGTTGGTGGACCGGGCCACTAGGGCCGGTATTATCAAAATGATTCCATAAAACTCTATTGCTAATTTTTGTTTCCAAGTGTCGTCTGTGGTCAGCGTTATCACATGATGTAGTGCCTATTTCAACCCATATTGAATCTATAAGTTTTTGCAATGATCTGCGACTTTTAAAAGAAAAGACACGAATATTAAAGAAAGAGTATAGCACTACTGTTTTGCAAATTCCATTCCAGTGTATTTAGGCTTTCCAATTGTTTCCGTGATTTTTCACGAAACGAAATGAATTTTGAAGCAGATGAATGCATGATAAAAACAATTGTATGAGACAAACGAATGTTCTATAAGTGAAATACACAATTTGTCGAGCGGGCTACGCACAGTATTAATTTTTTTATCACATTAAGCTGACAGTTTTGATGGGGGACTGACATCTAACATGGTGATCACGGGCGCGATTTCCACAGGCAAGAAAATTCATACTACTGTGCACTGTGCACCAGTCTTTTCTGATTCACTTTGACTCTCTCCTGTCAAATTAGTAGCGAGAGGAAGAAGGAGAGTTTCAAGAGTCTTAAAAGTGTTAGAGAATCCAATTTGCTTGAATGACTAGGATGAAGATGAAATGGAGTATCATGAATGCGTTATGCCATATGCGTCCGATATATTCTTAATTTTACAAAATGTAGGTTTTCACCACTGCCGTGAGACTCGACTCTGATACCTTTGAATTTTTGGAAATATTGGATTTGACCTCACTCTATTTACTTTGTATGGATTCATTAACACAAATCAACACATTTCACGAGTATTTTGTGTACAATATGCCCACTTGTTTTGCTGCAATTAGAGATGCGTCTATTTTTATATGTATAATTGATAGTCATTCAGTGTTTGACTATAGTAGCACGTAGCTTTTAATATGATACGTTATCTAATGACTAACTGACTCTAACTTCATTAGTGTAATTTAGTTATATTCTGCATGAGTATTGCAACTTTTTGTGAGATATTCTGTAAAAGTATTAGCGTACAGAGGTAGGATATTTTATTTATTTTATTTAAAATATTTACCCCCGAGAATGCAAACAATGATGTCAAGAATGTTTCAATGCAAGTTGGTCTTTCATATTCCCATTCTACCCGAGTGGTGTATTTTCCTCCATAATAAATCAATACCATCGTCAAAATAAGTCTGATAAAAGGTAATTATAAAAGAGATCATGAATAATCGTAATTTTTGGAAGTTCAACTCATTGTCATCGTCACCCGTGACAAAATTTCTATGGCAAAAAGTGAGTACATTTTTCGACATGTTTACTTGTTAACAGAACGTTGTTGGGACTGTTGACTCAAATCATTTCAGAGTGAGTTATTGAAAAATTTTGGTAGAAGAGGACTTGACGAAATGCACGTTTGGCTGGCTGTGTAATTATGTATATGTGTGATTAAATAAACACTAAAATATATACATAAGTTACGTACTAATATTTATCTTAAGGTTGATTGGAGCTCAAAAACTTTGTAGCATAATATAATAATATATGTGAGTGGCGCATGCTTTTACGAATTATTTTTTTATTCCAAACAGAGTCATAAAAGCGTATATGTCGTGCATATATACGGAAGTAAATATTTTCTCTGTAATCAAGCTTTTTTCAGGGAAATATTAATTTAAGTTAATTAAAAACATACTTTATTGTCTTGTTTGATATTTCTTTCATGTGTTCGTAATGAAGGAGGTAGGTATTTCACACTACTACTGTCAAAAGGGTTATTTTAAAACCTGTGTAGACTTTGTAATTTTGTATATTACTCAAGGTACCATTATTCCATTATTACCATCATCAAAACTTTGTTGCAAACTTTAAACTACGTCAGCTCAGTCACAGAGGACACTATCTGCATAAATTGCTTTCCTCATGCGCTCTGCACTGAGAATGAATAAGTGTATCTCTAACATCACAACAACAACTAATACTAGATATGCCTTGGAAATCTTGTCATAAGTGGATGAACATTATTTGAAAATATTGTTTATTTGCAGATTGGCGCACTCCTCAACCGGAGCAACATCATATAAAAATTCAATCACTTTACATGGACTGTTTCGTATTCTTCCATGTGCAAAGAAGACGCTCTATGTATTATGTAAGAAAAATCTACTTTTTTCGATTGGCATCGCCTTTCTTTATCCTAGAACAAATGTGACTAACACTATCATACCATTAGATTCCATCAACTACATCACCGCAAAATGCACAACTACAATGAACAGAAATTTCCCACCCAAAACTCTACTCAATCAAGGCTATGATTACTGTTACGTTATGTACATGTGTCGCTAATGTCGACTGTGATTGTTATATACCAAAAAACTACAAAACAATTGACGTATACAAACATTATGTGATTTGTACCTGAAGGAATAAAAAAAACTAGAGAACAGTACTATATATAAACAAACTGCGTGGTATTCACTACTAAAGTTCACATAATAATATAATAATAATATAATATAATATATATTCCTAAAGATACCTGTGTATATATAATTCTGTTCAGTTGTTAACGACGACTGGCGACATCATCAAATATTACTAATATTTGCACCCAAGTATTTTTCAAGGTGCAACACTCAACATGTTCTGTTCTCCATGCTGCAGTGAAGAATACAGAATAGTACTATCTAGTTTACAGAAAAACATTGTTATTGGAGAGAATCAGTGAACAGTGAATTTATGATTGGAGTTGTGCATCAAGTGTAATTTAACAACGCATAAAAAAGCAACTTGTGTTTTGATAACGGTATCACTAAAAGTGAAGTATTTGTATTTTTTGCATGTGTATTTCGTCAATACTGTTACGGCATTTGCCTGTTTTATAATGGTACACCCAAAAGTAGGTCGGCGTTTGTTCCTAGTTTACGGTCCATTAGATTCATTCTCATGCCTGCTATCACAATTTTAGGCGCAATTGCGTTCTACCCCCTGTATGTTGCCCCGTCGTCCCCATATGTGATAGGTTTTGAGAAATGAACAAAAAATATTTTAAAATGTAGAGCTGCATTTGTATTAGTGTGCACGAGATCACAATAGTTCAACTAGACGGAAGGAGGAATGAAAACGAAAATGTTTGTTTGTGAAAAAATGCAAACATCAGTTGATTAAACTCTGCGCTGCAGTGCAGAATAACGTAATGCTTTCTGCTAATTAGGGTTGGATAACACCCCATTTTGGGGAACAAAAGAAATAAAAAAGGCTGAAATTTGCAGTGCCCAATTGTGATGGATGATGTAGTTTCATGATGGGGCACACTGAGACGAGAACACGTATACAATATGCCAGGCTCAGGCAGTTGGTCTATGATGCATTCATCTGTGTTTTTCACTAGGCATGATTAAAACAAACGCGGTTGAGAACATTTATTATGTAGTTTCTACTTTTCGAACAAAATTCTCATTTCACTATTCAACTTTGTTTTTCGTCTAACGTGTAATTAAAATACAAACTTTCTGAACAACAAATGAGAACATTTTTTGTTCTTGCCAAACAATGATACTCTCTTTTGCTATAGTAACAGTGGGTCTCAGCATATGCATCAACTTTATATTTAGAGATGTTCTGGTATAGAATTTCTTCCTCGTCGGTGGTCCAGTTTAAGGTGTTAGCCTACTAGTCAAATTCTTTAACATGAAGGTATAAATGCATGCTTTTAATCTGAAAAGTCAATATTATTTACACCTTAAAAGATTTTTTTTTCTGATGGGTACCTAATGGAATAAATGTTTACAGTTGTGGATCATTTCAACTTTCATCGGCAAGTGGGGGTGCAAATTGTAGCAATTTTAAAATCTTTTGATTTGTGGGATAATTGACAAACATGTTTTTGCAGTTACGGGTTTTCACCAACCCACATTTTCAAACCCAATTTGTACTTGGTGCCACATTTGAAAACTCTTTGATGTGGGTCCTTGTCCAATCACAGCTAGCTCAAAGTATATTTTAGCCAAAGCACTTCCGACGAAATATTGCACACTTGTGCATAAAGTAAAAGACAAATACGCCTTAGGACTTTTGGAAAACTGTGTGGTTGCTACCCTAGTTAAGCGAAAAACTTACCAACACATGACCCAAGGGTCTCATCATAAGATGAGCTTGAGCTTATATGAAAGATGGTATTGCTTGACAAAGAAAAATGTTTACAGAATCATGTAATCGTATCATGAGGAAACTGTGTGACGTTGCTTTGTGCCCGTTGCAACGGGATAATCATACATACATCATATTATCGTGATAATCACAAGAAAAGGAAATTAAAGTCACACAACTGAAACTTCAAAAGAATTACGTAGCGTACTGCCGGTAGTATAGTTGTAGCATAGCAATCTCATTCGAAAGAACCAGCTAAACTATAAGCGATTTCACGAGTAGTCTACACGGTCAACCCTGCAGTGCAGATCAAATGGGAACTGTGTGCAGGGCAATGTCCATCCTCTCGTTTGTCTGGTACCAAATTACTAAACACAAGCATTGCTTTTAAAGTGAATACATGAACAGAACGAATCCGAATTGTCAACAAAACAGCGCACTATGATTCCAACCAAATTTACAGAAAGAAAACTAGCTTTTATATTGCTTTTAAAATGAATACATGAACAGAACGAATCCGAATTGTCAACAAAACAGCGCACTATGATTCCAACCAAATTTACAGAAAGAAAACTAGCTTTTAACCATTTAGTGGTAGATTTTGGGGAGTCATTCATTACCAAAATATTTGGGCATCATGTGGGTTCTTTTCATGATGTTGCTTTCAATTCATTTGCAATTTAACTCAAACGGAACATAGGACGGGCGTCTTCTGCTTCGTTTACAGCGGCTAAAAAGCCCGCATCGTTGCCACGTACTCTTACATTTTGGTTTTGAAAGTTTTTTTCCGAATTGTTCAATTCATGTTATTTACAAAACATTTTCGTTTTACATTCACTGAACTGAAACGAGCTAGAAGATACATTTTGTACATGCCCAATGCCCGCTGATTCCAATGCATACATGTTTTTCACTAATATAGGACCAAGTGACAAGTAAACTGGCTTTCTTTTTTACTAAATTCAATATTTTGAGTTTCGAGAGATTTTCCAGTTTAATGACAAAGTGAGACAAAACTACCTTTTCCTAATTGCAAAGTATTTATGAGCCTACACCTTCACGAAGCCAACCGCAACCACAAGCCATTTTCATTTCAAAGCTTTCACTCCAAAAAGTTTTTTCTGACTCATGATACTACATGAAAACCTACATGTTTTGTACTGAAAGGGAAAAATGAGACAGCACTACAGCATAATAGTCGTCTCGTTCCTTGTTGTAAAATTAGTGTAGAAGTAATTTTCAACGGACTGAATACTCCTGTTGAGAATGAAAAAACTCGAGGCAAGACAACTCTTGTAACTTGATTTGATACTGTGCATGTCAAAGAATATCATGATTCATGGGTACGCAGTTATATTATGTTTTATTCCAAGCGTGTATCTATGTGTGCTGTGCAAGACGTGTATGCAATTATTAGACTACGAATAGTTCAAACTAACGTCGGCGCACTCGTGCATATGTATATTTCCCTTTGGAGAAAAACACAAATGAGAATAAATATATCCTGATTTATTAAGCTAATTTGTTTGCTATGCATAAATGGTACATCGACTCTCTGCCAAGTCAAAAGTTATTTGTTAAAAGTTCATCTAGTAAACCTTTATTCCGCTTCCTTCTCCTCTGGCAAAACGAAAGTAGGTAAGTATTCATCAAAGAGAGAGAGAGAGAGAAAGAGAGAAGGAACAAGAGAAAGACCGAGAACGAGTGGCTTGCTAAAATACTACACAAACTGACATTGTCATTACTTATTTTGCACGACTCGCTCCGCACCTCGAGTCTCTTTTATGTTGCCTAGAGGGTCACCTTTACTGCAAATATTTCACAATGACTCCAGACAAGATAATATTCACTGTGTCTTGTCATATCATTATTATGTATTGTTTTTATGAAGCATTTTCACTCTATACTCATGCATCATCCACATAACTGCTGCTATTGATGTTCATTAAATTATCACACTCGTACAGTATCATTACCAACTACTGCTACGTACAGAAATAATAATTATATATAACGGTATTAATAAAAAACAACAACGCAAATGTAAGCCAGTAGCTAAAGTCTGCTTGAAATTCACGGAGGACTTACTAAAGTTAATTTAATAAACTCGAGCTCTAATAGAGTTGAGTTGAAGTTGATGCATGACCAATACTAATTTAAATCAACTTTTGCTGCTGTCGATTAGTCGACTGGAAACTTATAGCACTTATGTATTCTGACCAACACTACGGTATGTACTGTGGTAGGTATTCTTACAATGACCTTAATTCGCAGGGGCTGTGGATTTTATTATATAATTTGACCTCGCAAAGTATTCCTTTATGAAATGTTGCACACAGTAGCAATAAGAGTTCCAGGGCATCTACTCTACTTCAAAGATGCTCACCAACATACCTCAGTGGAAAATTTCAGGAAAACGGTGTTCTTTTTAGAATTAGTGAGCGTAGAATCAGACAGACAGATATCAACGAATAGTCGCATATGTTCACCAACATACCTCAGTGGAAAATTTCAGGAAAACGGTGTTCTTTTTAGAATTAGTGAGCGTAGAATCAGACAGACAGATATCAACGAATAGTCGCATAATATAGCTTTCGTTTCTGTAAAATAATAATAATGATAACAACTAAAAATGTGTCTCTCCCTCCCGAGTTTGTTCTCCTAATAGACTTTCACAAATGCATTTTGTCGTTTAAAAAGATATAAATTTTAATCTTAAACCATTGTGCTCTATTCAAATTTCCCTGTACCCATCTTGCTTCCTTCCCTCTTTTGCGTGCCTTTAGGCAACCTTGTTCCGTAATGTTCTCCCTAAATATGTGGGATGGAATCAGGCTAACACAGAAGGACTCCATTTTCAGCTTCTGGCTCACTCTCTTCTCGATTCTCGACGTCTTTGTTTTACTTTTCACTTTATGCTATCGTGATGATATAATATAACGTTGTTGTGTTACGCGTATGTCTGTATGTCTGTAGACTTGCTTAATGAATTCAGAAAACGATTTATTGTAAACGTTTTCCTCAACACTGTCACGAATTTATTATGTGTATGCGTGTTTTATAATGGTATGCTGTTGTTGCATAACTTCATAATGTGTCCACGAAGAACACCACAAACCTAAAATCTGCTAGAGAGTAACAGCGCAAGAATTGTACGTACACATCTGCTAACCAAGTTTTCCAGTAATTCCCAGTTTCTCCGGTCCGGAAATTTCTCAATGTCGTATTATCAGTTACAACATATTTTCTCAGTCGCTATGAGGGATAGAGACACACTGAGAGAAAGAGAGTACAACGGCAGAAGTAGCATCAGAAGAGAATTATTGTTATCCTATTTTGCCACGATGATGGAGAAATACAGGAGTAGAGCTCTTTATATAAGTACCTTCATGTTATTATAGTCGAGTGCAACCTAGGCACTTTGTACTATCGACCTACAGCACAAACCAAGCCTTTATTTGACCACAATTTAACAACTAGAAAAGAAAGGTATTTTATTATTGCGTATGCTTTAGATCATGACGTATGTACGTTTGCTGTTTTTAGAGAAATCACTAACGATGAAAAATGCCAAAGGTTATCGTCATACAGGGGTAGAGTAAAACTTGGGAAAAACATGTACCAATCTTAGCACATTGTGTACCAACTTCAATTTTGCTAGAGAATGTGTGATTCCGTAAGTTCAGGCCGATTATCTACGACATGGGTGAACTGATAACGGAGAGGACAACCTGTGACAATACTGTCTTCGTTTGTTAATTTTTGGCGTGTCTATTTTTTAAGCAAATGTACCTACGTATATACACTCTTGAACTTATGAGGACTTAAGTGATGCTTCATTTATTACAAAATTTTTGTTAAACTTATAAACATTACAGTTACAGGATAGCTTGTTCTTAATGCAAACGAGTTTGGTTCATTTGTCTTGTTTCTATTTTTTATTGTTTTGCAGTGAAGTGAAATAAAATCTAGACTGTTATTTCATTTCAACAATTTCACTGGGAGTTACTTATATTATTCCCGTTTTCGTGTGATATTTTTTGTCCATTAATAATACAACAGACGAAAGATGTATAAGTAGACAAAACATAATTTAGTTTCATTTTGTATTGTCAAAATTTAAAAAATATTCATTACGAGCTAAACTCATAACGTCACGGATTAAGACGTTTCAATACGTTATTATAATAGTTTTTAAAATAGTCACCCAAATTGACCACACGCACATCAGTATTTAAACTGCAATGGAATTTTAATTAACAGCATACACTCACGCGTGTGCGCACACATTGAGCTCAGGGTCAATATATGTCCAAAAGTATGCTTTTCAATACTGGAAAGCGGTTGGCCATCATATGTTTCCTGTAAATTCTCTAAAATGTTATCCCAATAGTAATAACTGTCTCCCGATCCTCTCACCCGCTATTTTTCAACAGCACGTATATCAGGGTTTCATTGGAGTCTCTCTGGTTGTCGCATAGTGGCCGTGGTATATCTACGTACTTCAGTCCCAGTTATGAGGTAGATACTAAAACATTATTAATATTATCGCATATATCCCCAACGACCAAGTCGTTGATGTCCATCGAGGTTGGCTGGGAACCATTGATATTCCCCAACGGAAATTATCTATTTCCTTTAAGCATGCACATTTTCTGTGAATTGCCAACTGTACAAGTGTTACCCGTTTAGGCGTCGAGAGCAGATACTCGCACACTACACATATACGACTGGCATGGCAGGCAGATGAAGTAAAGGAAAGGGAGAGAGTATGGAAAGTCTAAAAGAGAATAGCTGATATACTACTACAGCAGCAACCATCAACTTAAACTCTGCGCTGCAACTGCAAAAAAGAGGAAATAAAAACGCTGCCGGCCAAATAAGAATGAAGTAAAGTGGTATTTGTAGTAGTAACACAGGCAGAAAGGAGGAGAGAGACCTTAGACCATCATGGACAGTGAAGATGGAGCAGGATGCTCTTATAGCTCATTTTACCAAGCTAATAGCTAGTCCTTGTCCTAAAATGCCTCATATTATGTACACTTGTCTTCCTTTTTCACTTCCCTGAGTTTGATTCATGTCGTATCATTTAATCTCTAGAAAAGTCCTGCGAACAAATGTTTTGCGACTGTTCCATACAAAAAACCGGACATATAGTAGAGTGTATAGTGGAAAAAGTGTAAATGGGCAAGGTTTAAGATGAAAGCATGGCAAATATATTAAATGCGAGTACTACATTTTTTATCGTAGCGTTGGTGGTGATACGGGGATCCAGCACAGTTCATGTTACCTTTTTCATTTTTCCACCGACAATTCTTTTTCAACAAGATCGCAATATTGAAAGGAAACTTTCTTGTAGGGAATCTCTCTAGTGAGATTGCAGTTTTTCAATGATAATAGCTTTTATTTTCGAGCAAGCTTAAGCTTTACCAAGAAAAGTAAAAAAGGTGAATTATTTCCACGTACGAATGTGACTACATGACTAAAATATTGTGGAATAATGCTTTATGCCCTTCTGGATGGAGAGGTATTTAACCAACTTTTCAACTTTTCGTTGCAAGGTATCCCAAACTGGATCATAAATTTTACAAAAATATTTCTATCATCCAAATTTCGAAGAAGAAAATCGGTAAAAACTGAACTGTTTTAATGGTTGGTAGCGTGATTGGCAGTTTCTATATTTGAAAAATTTGTTTCCAGTTCAACAATCTAAGTAAACTTGTACAAGAAAAATTGTAGCGCAGATGAACAATAGATGCCACAAATGTACTTGAGGTGTACTAATTGAAATTTTGAACCCTTGTTGATGCAAAAAATGAAGTGAGTTTTGCCAGGAGCAGTAATGGTGATTATAAACTGAACTTTGACCCCCGGTAGAAGCCACAGTTATCAAGTACCAACTTTGAGCTGTAGTTTTATGTTAAAAGTCCAACAAATAAAAAGGGTCTCTTGTTTCTACTCCAAGGTCGAGGGGGTTACATACATATTGATATGCTCTAGGCAATGTCAGTAAACGTCAAATGCCGAAAACTCCGTTTCAAACGAATAAGAAATGCCCGAAAGAGAAGAACTTACGGCACGACGTAAGCACAGAAATACGAAACCCATAAGGTATCGCATAACTGCGTTACCTAATAAACCAAATATTATCCAATATTTCTAGTGAACCATTTCAATTTGACGATGTTCTTGTCATTGAAAATCTTGCCTGTTACTAACGATTAATTGAACAGCACTACGAGAAGTGATTGCACGTTTTTAAACACGGGGCATCACTAACTTAACCGACTTATCAGTCTGTGGCAGAAACAGTCAGAGTCGGTTGGTACTACTGTAACCGGAACCCAATCAATTATTTTTTGAGATCCTTACACTGGGGTATTTTGGGCACTATATCAGAGCGCGTTTATCTGGTTTAGTCAAAGTAAGTCTGAATCCAAACTTTCCTTTAAGCATAATTTCAGTAGTCCATATGAGTCTATGTTGCAAAACTTTCAAAATAAAAACAGCAAAAATTTAACGCATGCAAGCAATTTGATGTGTATGATCCTGTCAGAATATTTCTGGAAGCGCTTTTCATAAAAGATATGTTCTGAAACGGTTTCACAAAGTCAAAAGAAGCTCAGGCGGTGACGTATTAAGACACCCGTTCGGTCAAAGGTTTAGAGGCCTTTGATGTTTTACAAAAGCAACTGAAAACAGTTGCTACACCATCCATTCGAGGGAATTCCTTGGGAACATACTGTAATACTTTCCGACATATGCCTTGCATACTGTATACCATATCCTTTGAAAATTCATCGCTTCAAACTTTATAATATCACTATCCTTCCCCAAGCCCCTACTACTTATGGCAAGGATAAACCAGATGTGGATAGGCATTTCGTCTTTGAACACAACTTTCACTTTGACTCGTCAATATTTAGGGCACAATACAAGATTACATAGCGATCAACGACGAAGTATCTCCGCTCTAAAATAGAACCGTCTGTCTGTTTTCCTGGCAACATCATGGGAGTTATCAGAGAAATTGTGTTAATATTTTACAAGGAATACATCGAAAGTGGATTAACTACTAAATAACTTGAGGAGATGGCTAAAAATTGCATGAATGTTGTTTAAGTGTTGTCGTTGCGTCTCCAATGATGTGTAAAATTGATTGCAAAGTTTACAGCGTAAACCACGTGAAAACGGGTTTTTAGCAGAATTCCTCCCTAGGGTGTTCTCCAGTTCTACTTTCCTTCCCTTTTAACATTAAACCAAACAGGACAAATTGTAGATTCATTCAGAAGACTCACAGTCGTTTAACCTTTCTCTGTAATAGCAACGTCAATGATAGAATTCTCTTTATTACCATCTGCCATCAGAGTCACAATCCCTGAGTCGTAAATACGTAAACATGCAAACGAAGGTGTGTCAACAATCTAGTTGTATTTTCATTAACATTATATTTTGTCATTTGATTTTACTTTTTGGGATTCTTTACATTCACAAATTGCTAGGGAAACTGTACTGTAACGTCACTAATTGTAAATACTACTGAGTAGTTGTCGTTTCAGTATATATGTCATTGTGTGTATGATAAACTCAGCAAATGGCACATGAAATGCAATGGCTTCCCCTTTCTCGCTCCGTTTTCTTTCCTTCTTTTCCTACACCTATTGACATGGGTTGGTTTTTGTGCTGCAGTGAAAAGTCATTCGGATATAAAGACAATATATTGTTGCATAAAGTGGTCGTTTACGAGCTCCCTTAACTGTAGACACTTGTTCCTTGGTATATAAAATGATACTGTCAAAAATAAAGATCGGGGTTCATTCATCAAACATTACCAGTAGTACACTCATCTTATGGAAAAGAGTGTATGCAGGCGTGATACTCTATAATTATGTACAGATTGCAGATAAAAATAAATAATGATCGATGTGAACCTGAATTTTGGTTTGAGGGCAGTCGAGTTTTATCAAAATGCGGTTGGGGATAGTCACAAGAAAGGAACGACATAAAAAATCAACGCTGTCAAGACTATCGTCGAGTACGTCAAAATTTACTGACACGTCTATTAGTGTAATTATTATTATATTACTTCACGTTTTGGATCCTTAAGGCTTTCACTCAGTTGTCAATGAAAAGGTGGTGCTGGACAGAGAAGTTTCAGAATGTAAAGTTACAATTTACTATCGGCTAAATTATGTAGTTACTATTATTTCGGTAGCTTTAAAGTTCTTGAAGCTGGCGGAAGTATGGCGTACTTACTTTTTCTTTACGCAACCAAGTAGTAGTAGACGCCTAAACATATAAAGGTGTACGTGTAAACTTATAAACGTTGCTGTCCAATGACAATCTGACCTAGAGAGTAGCAGGTAGTAACCGGAGTGCTGTCAGAGAAAATGTTTGGGTAATGACTGATTCAAGAAAAGACGGAACAAAGTTTGCTGTTCCATTGATGGTCATTTTATGTGACAGCTGGTCGTTCCTTCTTAATAAATTACAGAGCTAGTGGCTATTCGCCGCACAATTTCTCAAAACAAATTTACTATATCGTTACTACCTGTGTGACATGAAAGGAACATGAGGTACATCATTATGAGGAGTAGCAACGGCAGCAGCACAGTGTCTGTCTATATGGTAATGAGATCCTAGTTTATCTTGTTCAAATGTTATGGTCACGCCACCCCACTTCTTTCTTTCTTTCTTTTGAACAGTCGCACACAGGAAATATTATTATTAGCCAGTGAAACAGCGGTTTATTGGGAACCACTCAGTCATAGTCAAAACCAGTGGCACACAGTTAGTTTCACAAGGATAATTTGAAGAATAGCAAGGCGTGTCCTTTCATCTAACAAACCAGCCATACTCCTGACAGACCCTTTTTGTTATTACAAAAAATACTGGTAGACCTGGCAAAGAAATGCCTATCTACACACATGGTCTCAAAAATGGTTTACGTTTTCTGTTTTACTTTACCTAGCATTTTTCGCTTGGACCACAGAAAAGATTTGCGTGGGAACCATCCTACCAACTTATACATACTTTTTTCCTCTTCACCGTCCCTTTATTTACCGAAAGAGCAACTTCAGTAGAAGCACTGTGTACATAATATTATTACAGTATTTATTTGGTGGTATGTATACGTGTGTGTACATCCTACTTCTTCCTGTATAAACATGTAATTGTCCATTTGTTGAATGAGTACGGTGAAGAGGAAGTGATATTATCATGGTGGTGGTATGAGTTGCAGTGGCAGTCATTGTGTAGCTGATAGTAATATGGTATATTACGGATAGCGTCGACAAAAAGGATTACCGACGAAAAGACACTGGGGTTATTAGTGGTATTATTTGTTGCACGAATTTTTGCTTTCGTAACGGAGAGAAAGAGAGAGAGGGGGAAAGGAAGAGGAAAAGAGGTATTCATTCACAGAAGAAACCAACTCACAGAGTACAAACACATGTTGAACGTATAACCTTTCATTATCTTGGGAAAACAAAAAAATGACGATTTTACTCTTGATTTGATCCCGTTTGCATTTAGGATGTACGTTCCATTACATGTTTGAACTAGCATTCTCTCGTTCTCTTTCATGCTTATATGCATTTTTATATTTACTTTTTTTCGTTTGTGGGCCGCTAAGAAGAAGACAAAGATTTAGGCATGCTCTATGTGCAACCCAAGTGTGTACACGTACTTAAAGCTTTATGATGCAATTGCTTTTACGTTTCCTGAGCTCCTGTTACAATTGCTTCACTCACATCCACCGTCAGTTCAGTGTGTCATTTCATTTTCATCATTATAAATAAAAAAGAGAACGACGAAGAAAATATAAAGAAGCAACAACATACAAAAACAACCGATATAGAGTAGAGCTCAACGTCGCGTAACTTGTAGTGTAACAAACAGACTTATTTAGTTACCAAGTTACTATCATCAGCCTTATCGAATGAATCAGAGAGAGAGAGAGAGAGAGAGAGAGAATGAGAAAGAGGCAGAGAGAAAAGGCCTAAACCTAAACCTTATTTGGCTCGCTTGAGTGCGCGCCTTTCCTCTGGTCTAGTTTGTTCTGTTCAGTGCACCTCGAAATACAGCCGTATACACAGAAACCATCACCATCGCTATTACTACGGCTCCCACCAACTAGCACATTTTACTCTATTTTGAGATAAAGAAAATAATGTTCTCAACTCTTCTTCTCTCCTGAATTTCTTTTTTAACAAGACATAATGTTCCAACTCTCTTTTTCCTCGTTTCCTCTGACAACATCCAACATGATCAACATCTACACATTGAATTTTTTTAAATTCTCGTGGCAGCAGCGATGATGGTGGCTGGTTGTGTAGTAATCGCGATGGAACTTATTACAGCAACAGTACTAGTATTTGCAGAAAATTTTCCCTCTGTTCCGCTACATATATACGTAAAATGTTTTTTTCTTCGTATTTACTTCCTTTCCCTTTGTTTGTGCCAGTTTGTGTTCATCATCAACTGCCAGACTCAGATATTGTACAATTATTATGAGTAATATAAACGAGAGGGAGAGAGTGCTGCATTGAACACGATGAAAAAAGGAATTGTATGAGGATTGTATGGAAAAGCGTAAGGAATTTTCAAAACTACAGTTAATACAAAATAAGGGGAAAAGGGAGGAGTGTATAGACCCAAGCAAATAGAGAAACGAAGAGAATGGGAGAGAGAGAGAGAGAGAAAGCTCAATTTCATCAGCAGAGAAAAGAGCAAAAGATGAAGAGAGACCTTCGACTCCCATCAACATTATGAGGCTTTGCTTGTTGTGTTGTGTTCGTATGTCATAATAATAAAACTGAAGAACCAGCTTGATTTTGAAAGAATTGAAAACGGGAAACGAGTGTGGAGTACACACATGGAGGAAAGGGGAGAGTGGAGAAAGAGAGAGAGAAATCGGACGGACGGGAATGAAGAAAAAAGATGCGATAGGTTGTCTATATTGTACACTATATGTGATTTTCCAGCCAATCTTTTGCTTTCACTCTTCATATTACGTCTGAAAAATACTAACAAACTTTGTGTTCGTATTGACCAAAAAAGAGACTCAATGGCATTCTATTGCAGAGAAAGAGACTGAGAGTGAGAAGAGTATAAAAATATGTTTTTAGAAACCTGTAGGTACGTTATTATTTTGTCAGTATTGTGAGGCGTGTTTTTTTCTACATATATACAAAGTAGGTTATCGTAAATCAAGAGCCACTGTTTTTGATTGTACCTTTTTCGTCATGATATATATTACTGTTGTGAATAGTCACCGAGGAAACTAGCACTTTCTCTAGTTGGTAGCCGCAAAATCTATTTCCATACAAGAACTGTATTACAAATGCGAAACTTTCCATTACTCGTCTTTTTATACCCCTTCGTTTCGCCGTTTCTCTCTTTCTTTGGCGTGTCTATCGCACTTTAAAATTTCGCAACCCTTTTCGAGCTAGTTCACGGGGTATGTAGAGCCATGCTCGTAGAGAAGTTTGAACTGCTTATCTTTCCGTTGAAATCCTGGTATTTGACGAAAGCAAGAAAAATCCATTTGACCGTGTCATTTTATAACTACTGCTAAGCATTTGCTCCGTGACGTGTACTGGATAAAACGCCACCCCTTCTGAAGTTTTCCCTTTGCTGCAGTAAATTCTTGACATGTCGGCCGTCTTAAGATTGACTCTTGCTTTTCCTCTGTCTATCATGTTTCATCCCACTGGGTTGTTATTTAAACATTGCGTTCCTCCACAATCTAACCGACGTAGCCTGGGTGTTTTTTTTAAAAAACTCGATTCATTTTATGTGGTCTTGAAAGATGTCTCGCTAAGAACAATGTTACTTTCCCAACCCATTTCATTTTGTGCAGAACTACTGAAGCGGGACACCCTAAACATTTGTTTTCTCTCCTTTCTTTCTCTTGCCTTCGTTCCTTACCGACATACTTTCATCATAACAATATCATTCACCACGATGGTGTATACCTACTACA